>CAEGAE010093605.1:0-30723 GCA_903067095.1 Girardinus metallicus | reverse complement strand
ATAGACAGACAGACAGACAGACAGACAGACAGACAGACAGACAGACAGACAGACAGACAGACAGACAGACAGACAGACTGTACTTGAAGTATTTTCAGTGTCAAATGAACAATCGGAGCAGCTTATTTTACTTCTACGTGTGTAAAAAGGCACAAACAGTGAATTTGACCGCTTACGTATTTCTTCTGTTTTTGCTGTGGATACAAGACATTGCCAGGTGGATGGTAGAGAAAAATAAGGGTTAAAATTAGAACCTTACTGAGTGTCAACTCTAAAAGTCAGGCCACAGAAGAATCCAACAAATGAGGACAAACAGCCAGAGAGTTTAAATATTATGGTGGCATAGTTACAATTCACAAAATGAATTGGACTGAATTTAAAAATAACAACAATCCACTTTGTGCATATCAGAATGAGATTTTGTTACACCATAGTAATAGAAAATATGATTACTCTTAATTGTTTCTTTTACCCTACAGTCCTTGGCTTCACTTGTTTAAACCCACTGAATAAATTAACAATGAGTCGTATTCATGCGGATTTTATATTTTAAAGTTATATTTAAGGAATTGAAAGAGCAACTTCTGGCAGGAAAAAAAGTTTACATTGTTGCATTCTTCTGCTTTGTGGGACTTTCCAGTGCTCAGACATGCAGACATGGATGGTTACCAGAAAGACTTAAAATTAAATTAAAAATAATCAGGGAGTTTTATGCCCCTAAATGCCTTAGTTTAAAACTCCTCTCATCGAACCGGAATAAATAAGTTTCTAATTGTGAAGATTAAAGAGGCCTTACAATGCAAACTTCAGTCTCTGTATGTGTTTTTACTTCCATTCAGGTTTCTACTGTTTCTACAAACACTTCAAGAAAAAAAGCATTTGTTTTTGGCAATAATTAATTGTTTTGTTGATACCTGCAAAGCAACAATAACAGAAATAAACAAATGAAAATGGCATGTCTTATCATTTCTTTAAACAACAGAAAGGATAGTATTAATAATTATTATTGTTGTTTAATAATTATTAGACAACGACCACTCACGTTTTTAATTTAAGAGTTTGTACAGAAAGGAGAGTTGTCATGTTGCCAACCTATAGGCGCAGAGATTTTCTCAACCGTAATTACTGTGAAAAATAAAATGAGGAGACATGCACAAGGAATACAAAGTAAGAACAAAGCAAAATTAACATGTAGTAATGAACTAGAAAAACAAGATCTAAGCCGAAATAAATAAGAAAATTATCAAAATACCGACAGTTCAGAACCAAACACCCTCAGGATTTGAAAAAAAAAAAAAAATCACTTTCTTTGACCTATTTACAATAAATTTCACACTAAAATTTGCCATAACGTTCATATGGAATAACAATTTTTTTGTTTCTACTATTTCATTAAGCACTCTGTGTCACAGGACCAGACACTCCTCTGGACACACCTATAACCTACACGAAAGTGGGGGCGCAGCATTGGACCATAAAATCCTTATGCCCAATAAAATTGGTGCAAATGTTCCCAAAACGCTCCCTCAGCCTTCTGTGTAGCGGCCCGATGTGGTTTATGAGTCAGAAAATAAGAAGCAGCAGCACCTGCTCTCTGTGAAGGTGACTTTAACTGGAATATTGTAATACATTGATTTCCCACCTGTCACATGACGTTGGTGCCCTGTGATTGGCTGACAGGAGGGACGGCGGTGTTGTTTACGGACACTTGTCATTAAGGGGCATCACCCACCATGGCCCCACCGGAAGCAAGACTGTGTTTTCCCACTGCTGCGTCCTGACCGTCAACATTCACAATTAAACTCTGGGTGATTCGTTAAAATACCAACAAACAAACAAACAAAAAAAATACCAGTGAAAGATCCGGATTTCGAGTCAGAAAGGGCAGCTCATGCTGTATTTAAGTGTTTATTTCAGTTCAATTCGATGACTGTGGCATAAAGCTGATCCAGTCATTCAGAAATTAGAATATTATATAAGAGCAATAAAAGGGTGACTTGTATCAGAGAAAAGTTATCCCACTAAAACGCCTCTGCTTGTGCTGCATATTTGTTTTTTGAATTGTGGGTTTGGGAGTCTCTTATTTTCCTCCTGTCCATATTTCACAGGTTCTCTGTGGGGTTCAAGTCTGCTGAGTTTATTGCTGGTTCAACCAGAAACGATACTGTAGTCATCAAGGCAGATATTGCTAATTTAGTCAGAGTGGGGAGCCACCAAGCCCTGCTGCAAAACTAAATGTAACATCTCTGTAAAGCTTGACCATGAAGGGCTCTAACGTTTCCTGGCAGGTGGCTGCTCTAACGCTGGACAGTGGACTGTCACCAGAGTATGAACCTTCATAATGGACCTCAGGCAATTTAGGATTATGTGCTGCATGCTCAACTTTCTAATAATATGCTAGGATACAACACTCTGCACAGCTAGCTGCTTTAGTTAGGACCTTTTATGGCTTACCTTCCTTGTGGTGTGTGTCAGTGAGAGTGTGCTGGAGAACTGTCAGGTTAGCAGTCTTTCCCATGGTTGTGTATGCAATAACTTTATATTCCTGTAGAAGCAATGCTTTTTTTTTTATTGGTCATGTTATATTCTCATATTCTGAGATATTCTGAACTTTGGGTTTTCATTAGCCGTATGCTGCAATCATCAAACATTAATAAACGCTTCCTGTGTGTAATAATCTCTATTCTACTGCATAGGAGTTCCAGTTAATTGAATCTGTGAACTAAATGAATGTTCCTCCTGAGATGCGTGGGCGTCATGGAAAATCATGTGAGTTATGCGGGGAAGCTTACATGTAACTTCCATTGATTTTGACAATTTAAAAATCAAATCCTGGAAAAGGAAAAAAAAAAAAACCCTCATTAAGCAGCTGCAATGTCTTAAACAGTTTGAACAGATCAGGATGCGGAACAAAGAAACTCAGTTCTCTTCGTGTTTCAAGCACACAGAAGATCCCTTCAACAAAACCTGCCGAGACAAACCAGAGCAGCTGCTTCTATCTGCAGGTGATCTCATTAAAGAACACAGCATAGCTTCCCACTACAGACTTTAAATAAAGTCTTCCTGCAAGGCTGTTTGTACAGTTGAGAATATGTATGTAGATGATTCACTGTAACTGGATATAACCCCCATCTGCCTCCATAAAGCTTTAACGGACATTGCTTCTGAGTTATTCATTGTTGGTGGTGGTTTAGAGGCAGCCTGCAGTCAGGTTTAGAGGACATTTCTGAGCTTATTCATCTGTCTGTTCCCCGGCTCTGCTTTGGCTGCTGTTCGAGTATTTTAAATACACTTGTTTTTTATAATTGTGAGAAATCTGAACATATGGCTACATCATAGGTCTCTTTAAAATGTGAAATTCATATTGATCCCTCAGTAAATTCTGCTGTAAGGCCAAAGTCACGCAAGTTGATGAGGGTTGGCCTGTTATAACATCAAACGTGTAATGAAAAAAACCTACAGTGGATCACAAATGTAGAGACTAGAAGACTAAAAAACTACTTCTACTTTTACTACATATATTGTAAAATGTATGTGTATATGTTACATACGTATCCTTAGTTGAATTTTCCTGACATTTCTTCATTTCACTTTAAATAGCGTCAGAGTTAGCAGAAACATTATACAAGGGGCACTATGGTTGGTGTAGATATTTTGTTTTTAATTAGGGTAAAGAAATGTGATAAAATGACAAAAGTTTAGACACCGCTGGATTTCAGAGAATAAAATGGATCTTATAGTATAAACAAGCCCATTAAAACTGGGGTACATCCAGAGGTGCAGTTATAATGCAACTTCTCAGTGGAGATTGTATAGACACCATTTACCTTTTTTTTTTTTCTTTATATGCAACAAAGGTCATTATGGTCAATTTTAGTTTTATCACATCACAAATGAAGGTCTAAATGCATTATACACGCTATAACCTCCTTTTTTATTTTACATTTGCAATAATAGTTTCTTCATCTCTGATTGGGTTTTCCAGTCCGTGTTTGTACAGGATTCACATTCCTGTAAATGACTCATCAGGTTCAGCCAGTATTTTTCTTTTGCTCTGGGTTTGAAGCGCATATTTTGCGCCATAGCACTTCCCTCCACGGGTCACAAAACCTGATGTGAAATAAGTTTTACACAGGTACCAAACATATTTTTCATTAAGCCCACATCTATATTGAAAATGTTTCTTGGACCAGTGTTATATTCTAATATTAAATGTTTTCATTAGCAGCAAGCAGAAAATCATAACATAAACAAAGACTTGAAAACAGTGTAATGTATGCTTTTTCAATAATATTCTAATCTGAGATGCATCTGCATGATTTATGAAAATGCATAGTAAAATAAGCTGTGAAATTCACTGAAGTTGCATATTAAACCAGCCTGAAACGAGAACTACTTGGATAAATCACAAAAAGCGCAGAACTGATGCATTCTTGAGAGTGTATGCAAAATTCTGAGTAAAACTTATTTTCAACATTGAAGATAATTGTCAAACGTTTATTGAACTGCATATAAATCATCTGTTTCATTCAGAACATGTTTTTCCTTGAACAGGACAAACACAATGTTATAAGCATTGGCTGGTGGCAACAGGCGTGGTTTTCTTCCTCCCACCAGTGATGGTGCAGTGAAAGTACTACAACGGGAATGTCACTATATACATAGTAAAAAACAAAAAGTGGATATTTTGATATCAAAAAACACTTATTCAAATAATTGTCTTATCCAATCATTTTAACGCCGCGTTTAGCTGCCACCGCGCTGAGCTTTCACGCAGCTGTGTGGAAGAGGGCGTAAAATCTGTCCATCTGGTACAAAAAAAAAACCTGATCACTTCTCACATCGACAGCCATTTAAGTGTCCTCTTTGTCTACTGGTTCTTCTTCTTCTTTGCTGGTTTGACAGCAGGAAGCTCTTCTTCCTCAACATCCTCTTCCTCTTCTTCTTCCTCCTCAGACAGATCGGAGTCTTCATTCAGTGGGACTGAGAAAGAAAGGTAGAGACAGGATCAGAATTTAATAATGGACCAACCAGTATTACTATTATTTTCTTAAGCGGCTCCATTTCCAGTGCAGCTACTTTGGCTCTCTGTATATTTGAGTAAATTTCAAGTAGATAGTTAAAGTAGTCAACTAGTTTGGACTTGGAGGAACTGGTCCAGTTCCAGTCACTGGTTCTATCAGCTCAAACTACATCAGGGGACTGCAACTCCTGTCCTCGAGTGCCCCTGTTATGCAGCTTTTGGATGCATTCCTGCTCCAACACACTAGAATTAAGTGAATGACCAAACCTGGAAAACTTGTTGACATGCCAAGTAGATAATTCAGCCTTTTGATTAAAGTGTTTAGAGCAGCGATGCGTTCAAACGTGGCAGGACAGCCGATCTTGAAGGCTGTCCTGCCAAGCTGTGACCCTACATAGGGTTATTGCTTGAAAACTAAAACACTGCAAATCACTCAAACGCCATCAGTGGTGGAAATTTCTTTAACTGATGAGAATTGATGAGGAAAATGGACCGAGCTAAGAGCGTCGAGGTCAGTTCTGGAAAACTAAAACTATTGAGAGGCTGTGAAAGACTTGGGACTTTGGGTGGAGTTTCACCTTTCAGTAGGATAAAGTCAAAGTTGAAATGGAATGGCTTAGAAGTGTTCAAATGGCCTAGTCAAAGCCTGGAACTAAATCCAACTGAGGGAGAACGTGAGAAAATGTCACTCTTTAGAATAAAAAAAAAAAGAAGGAAAAAAAACAAAACTTAAAACCATGTGACCTTAAAAATTATGTCTTGCTTTGCATTTGTCCATACAGCATATAAAATCCCAATTCAGCACATTCATATTTGTGTTTGTAACTTAAAATGTGAAAGTCTACAAGTGTGTGAATGGTGTGTAAGCAGACTGTATCGGAGTAAAAGTTACCGATAAGGTGCAGGCCACTGACAGAAACTGGTCCTGTTCCAGCTTTGAGTCGTAGAGTCACTGGGGCTTTCAGCTCAAACTCTCCCAGACTCACCTAAAAAAAAAAAAAAAAAAAAAAAAAAAGAAAGAAACAAAAAAGTAAGTTAGTTTCAGGACAGCTTCATCTTTATAATGTTTGACTATGTGATTAACTTACCATGGGCAGACACTTGATGTGAAGGTTGGCTATGGGTACAGAGATTTTCTTTCCCAGGTGGTTAATGGCTATTACCTCCACCACGTTACTCTCCTCCTTGGCTCCCTCACCAAGGCAAATCTGAGGACATAATAGTTATCTATCTGCATTTCTGCAACACAAATCCAAGTAAAAAGAAAAATCTGCCAATTGGCTTGTAAAGCTGCAACATCGACGGCAAAGACCTCGACGGACGTAACGCACGCATGAAAAATCACAGTAAAAACTGAACATACGGTTCTAAGTTCCAGAAAGTGTTCGAGATCCTCTTCTTCATCTCCTTGGAAAGTGTAGAAGGGTACTTTAGAAGACAGCTCGCAGGCTGGAATTAAAATAAAACCATGAAATGTATATACAGCAGCATAACACGAGACATCACAGCGTTCAAAAATCCACGTGTGCGCCGTCAGAGCAACATCTGAAATTGGATAAACTATTCTTACTGAACAAGAAGCTCTCCAACTTTGGCTCTGTGGTAGGTTGAAGGACCGAGGATTCATCTTCAGTGAAAGACATTTTGTAGAAGCGTCAAAAGTTGGCTTAAATCCTAAATTTTTAAGATAAACCAACGCTCTTTGAAAATGAGAGCGTCGCAAAGCAAGGGCGAGAGAGGTACGTCATATTTATGCGCCAGCTGATCTGATTTTTGTTTTGGTCCTCTCGACCAATCACCGTCAATGAAATAAAATCACTCGCTAGTGCATTTTCTTTCTGATGTATATTTATTCCGCCTTCCTTTTTGATTTATTTTCGGAAGTGTATCATCTATGTACACTTTAAAACAGCAATAGTTCTTTGGAAAACAAAACAGCGGAAATTACTGGGGGTATAAAGCGTAACCGTAACGATAATAATAATAATAATAATAATAATAATAATAATAATAATAATAATAATAATAATAATAATAATAATAATAAATAATAATGTTCAGGACGGTGCTTAAAATTCCTAGAAATCAATTTTCTGAAATTAGTAACGTATCGTTAAGTAAGCCTGGTGCCAAGCGCCGAGATCTGATTCATTTTAATTCAGAATAAACGTACATTTAAATAGCAATTCCCTCGCAATTTTTGGAAAACAAATAAAAAACAAATGCAAATTCCAATAATATGATTTGTACACTCGAAGTAGACATACTAATCTGTTATTGAGGGCACACCACAATAAGGTTTCATTGCTGCGTTTTCAAATACCAGTACCCAAGACCCTAACAACTAAGTCAGAAAATAATGCATTCAAACAAAAATAGTTTCTCAGCCTTTTTTAAAAGAAAAACTAAAAATGAGAATATCTGAAAAAAGTTAGATTTTTTTTCTAATCAAAATTATCAACATAAAAATAAAACATGCAATTATCCAAGGCGGTAAGAAATATGATACTTTACAACAAGACCTAAATTGAAGCCCTTAAAATATAATTTGGTTGTCACACTTTCATCACAATTTAATTAAAAAGTAGAAATAAAAAAACATTGATTAGCTCAATCTTTTAAAAGAAACTTTATATTATTTTAAAAAACTGTAAAAAAATGTTTTACTTAAGAAATTTTATTTTGTTGCAATATTTACAGAATATAAACACGTGATCTTTAAGCACAAATCACAAATAAGACACACACACTAAACAAATTGACAAAATGTAGCCACAAAAATATTCAGGTATGTAAAACTAAGCATCTCTGATCACCCTTTCAGTTTCGACACGATAGATTGATAAAAAAAATAGTGAAATAAAGACACAGACCAGGATCTTTATATGATTTATTAGTTTAATGTTATCTTACATAGAAATTTGTACAGAAATAAACAGTCACTTTAATGACTCCCATCCCCAAACCTGAACTGAACAGTCTGAGGGATTTCTGCAGCTGGCAAAAAGAAAAAAGAAAAAAAATCACAAGTATCAAACTGTAAAATATCCTCTTGGAAGAGTCAAGAAACTAAAAACCAACTTCATTTGCAGAAGAGCAGGTCTATTAGCTAGTTTCATTCCTTGTTGACCAGTGGGACGGCTCTGTCTAACAAGGGGTTAACATTCTGCTTTCTTTCCACTAAAACAGAATGGAAGCAATTTTCAAAAATAATATACAAAACCTTTTTATACTTCACGAATGATATTTACAAACCATCTAAGCACAACACTTTTATGCATGTAGATCAAAGTGGCATGCTTCTTCCTTTATGTAACACCAGAGGCGACTCTAACCAACGTCAGCCACAGCAAATCCAACACACCTCATGCACGTTACGAATGTACAGGTTGGAAACGTCACATTGACAGGCAGCTACGGCACAGCAACCGCTGATCTTCATTTAACCAACAGAACTCGCCTGTTATTAGCCAAAGTGCTTCACTAAAAAGAAAAAATGGAAAAACTATACATTTGCAGAAACAATTGGAAATGAGTCGGAACAGGAAACAATCAACATACGGGGTAGAAAAAGGCCGACAGTAATGTAGCAACAGAGTTTTGAAGCTGCACCTGAAACACGTGGAACCACTAACAGAGGCTCGTCTGAGAATACATTCATTTGAATGAAAGTATGAGAAATCAGAGGTTAATGTAAAGCAGTGATTAAATAACTTAAAGTGTACAACAAACAGTTTAACCACAGTAGAAGTGAAGTATTTTTAACCAATGCACCTAAACCCAAAGGCTACTGAAACTTAAAATATTTTGGTCCCAATGACACATTTTAGTTTCTTTAAAAAAAAGGGGGGGGGAGGAATAAAGTAGATATTCCACTGCAATTAGGAAAAACCTCAATGCACATAGCTTAAGAATCTCTAGAAAAGCATAAGCAAACTAAATGTACAAAAAAAAAAACATCTGAGAAAAATAATGGAAAGCAAGCACAGGAGGATGCTACACACTTTAAAATTAAATGAATCATCAAATATGCAGATCTAATGAGTAATTGCTGGAGGGGAGTGAAGCAAAAAAAAAGAAAAAAAGAAAAAAAAAAAAAAGTAGCAAACTGTAAACATGTAGAAGCTTTTCTATCGCTTAGCAAATGTTAGCAGCTACTTGAGCAAAAATTCAAAGAACCCCCTGGCTAATTTTCATCAACACTTTCTTTGATGTTCAGGTTTTCATCTCCCAGTGCAACATGTAGGAAAAAAAAAAATGAACACAAAACATTCTTTTAGCACCCATGTTCCTGTTTGACGTCCAACTCCCGTCTTTATTGTGTAATTACAAAACAGGCTGAAAACAGAAGGCTGAAGGTAGTATGACAGCCCAAGTTAGGAGCCACCTTTTTCTCATAGCTGCAGCTGTTTACGATCATCTCCTTTTTCAGAAGGATGATGAATGGAGGGATGGATGTAGTGGCAAGTCTTGGGGTCCTACAAGAACAATCCTAGGGGCCACACTTGATGTTACTACCTGGGAGGGGCTAGAGACCTCATATTGGATGTTTCGGCTCTTGATCTGCCAAATCCAACTGAGATACACCCATTAAGGGGGGGGATCATGGTTTCTGTGCGATTCTTGTGCTTGTTTTCACAAAATCCAAAAATCACAGCACATCCTGGGGTGAGCCTGAATTTAACGGCAGTATAAAAATAACCAAAGTTTTATCCACATGAAGGTACCAAAAATGCTTAAGGTGTGTTGACTCGATCTTGCTCTGTCGCTGTGCGTTTCTTCAAAGGCTGCGTCCCATAATGATGACGTCTTTGGGAAAGCCGTCCATTTTGGCCACTTCAAAACATCCCAGTTTACTGTAGAACTCCAACATTCGTTTATCAGTCTGACGAACTTTACAGAAAGCGCCATGGGAACCTAAGAGGAAGAAGAAGAAGAAGGAAAAAAAAAAAACAAATTATGTGACAACCACAGGATTTGATTTATTCTGATAGAAATGTATTTCAACAGATCAAAGATGTGTAAGTGAAGTGGAAGAAATTATGGTTTTCAAAAAATATTAAAAGTGTGGCATGCATTTGTATTCAGAATCAATATTTTGTAGAACCACCTGTGGAAAGTGATTTTGGGGAACATCTCTACCAACTTTGCCCACCTAGAGCCTGAAACTGAGACAGACTGAGTGGCTGAACTTGAGCTATTTGGCCTAAAATGAAGTTTTATAATTACAGACATAACTCAACATACACACACACGTTGCTCATTTTGACCCTGTGAATTCTTACACTACACTGAAAAACATACAGGCAGGCCAATCTTTGGGATAGCTGCTACTTACCATTGGCCTTAAGAGAAGATAACAGACATCCCATCATGCTTTTGGCCACACTGGGGTCGGTGACTTTGGCGTGAATGTCCACCTTGATGAGAGATGGGAAATTGGACAGGAAAGAGTCCGGTAGACCTTCCTCCTCCTCATGAAAACTCAGAATCATCTTCTACAGAAACGAAAAGTAGACCATGCACATAGTCAATAACAGGAGACACTGTGCTGCAGGATGCCAATCCAGATGTAGTGAGATCGTACCTCGGCCTCAGACAGATCCTTTTCACAGTCTGGTTTGTGGTATTTCTCCTGCATGAAGGGAATCCAGCTCAACTTGCACTTCTTGATGAAAGGCTTCACATCTACGGTGCCGAGAGCGTAACCGCAGATCCCCTCGTCATCTTCCAGTACGAATCCATAGTCTGAGCTCACTGTCAGCAGTCCTCCAACTAGCCTGCAATCAGATGCTTGGTCACTCACAACTACTTGTAGGTTTCAGTCAAAGGTTGACGACAACTTTGGTACTGATGTTTTACCTGTCCCCAATGAGGTCAGGTTCCCCCTCAGCGAATGGCTCATCTTCCATCCCTTCGCAGTACATTTCCTTACAGATTTTATAAACTGCAGCCTGAAAGAGAAGCAGACACAATGATCACTCAAGTTTACGCTCTCAGAGGAAGCCGGCTAATTGCTACTAGAGCTAACGATTATGTCAGTAATCTTTATTCAAATGACTAATCGAGTAATTGGCTCGATTAATCATCTGAATTCTGTTTCTGAATAATCAGAAAAAGTAAATTGGCACATTCTGCAGTTTTTTCATTTGACCGCTTAAGTTTATTTTATGCAATATTAGAAATGCATGAGAAAATGCATTTAAACATTTTTTTTAAATAAACATTTTATTGTCAAAAGCAAGGCAGCATAGCATAGCATTTCTTTCGAAAACGACTGATCATTTGTAGCAAAGGATGCATCTATCAATATAGGGCAGGGTCAAACTTTTGACAACTTTTTCGATTAATAATTGGATAGATAATTGGTGCTAAATAGTATTCGATACGGAATTTGAAACAGGTAAAGCTAAAACTATGTCACTTGAGGTGTTCTAGGTAGAACATATCCACAGATCAAGAAGAATTTTATCTTAAATGTGAAAGGTATGTATTTTTTGTACAGTTTTGTCTTAATTACTGCTCTGAGAGCATTGTTCTTCCAGTCAATGGCATGTTTTAGAGTCTGAATGCTCCAGTTAGTGATTATTTGATTACTAAATTAGTTATTATTTCAATAATCAATTAGCTGTAAAAATAAGGAAATCAAATTCCATCGTTATCCAAACTCTTTGGCACCCTGAAGTTACCTGTGAAATATTTTTTCAACAATTGATTAGTTTTGACCAATCGTTCCTATTTCACCAGTACAGCAGTAGCTTACAGATTGCTGAGCAAATTGCTACAGAAACGTGGCACACCAAAGTACGGCTTCAATCAAAGGGACATTACCTCATCTTTGGGATAGTATGGCCTTATGGTATAGATTTTGGAAGTTGGCAAAGAAGGTGGAGGCTGGTAGAAAAGATCGTTTGCCCCATCTATTGGCAACAATCTCTGTGGGTATCAAAACAAAGAGGTTCAGTCTAACAGAGAACAGGCAGTCTGTTGCTTCGGCTGACTGCCTAACTGTGCATTTGCCAAGTCGTGCCACTGTCAACCCAAAACGAACCGCAAAAGACAGCGAAGGACTTTGAAAGTTAAGATTAATCAATAACCTAGAGTTCCTTGTTGGTCTGACAGTGGACAACTAGAGCAAACACCACATTTGTTTTCTAACTTTTTCCTTGGAGCAGAGAAAAACAAGTGTTTGCAAACACAGTGAAGTGAGGGTTTCGTTTTGGTCTGACTAAGGCTTTACTGGCTGAAGGAGATGCTCCTTTCCCTTTGGTAAGGCATCGCAATATTACGCTTGCGCAGGACCCTCCTGTTGAGAAAAATAATGATGCTGGCGCAGAAATATGGAGAACTCCAAGAAAAAAATACCAGAGGGATGGAAATCAAATAAGAGTCCTTTTGCTCAATGGCATACCAAATGGAAGTGATGTTTTAGAGAGGAGGCTGGTGTGTTTAATCTTGGAGTTCTCCCTTTGCACAAACGCTTGCGTACTCGCTTGCGCTGCGATGCTTTTTGCGCGTGCGCTCGCAAACACAGGGGTCTTTTTTATTTATAATTTTTTGCGCTGTGCTTTCCTGCAAAGAAACGACATGTCATGAAAATAAAACCTAGCCATGCTCGCTTGCGCCGCTTGCGCCAGGGAAAAACAGCATCTCCTTTGGCAGCTGCTGAAAGAAACTAGAAGACGTCAACCAGAAAACGCCACGCCAAAAAAAACACTTAACAGCTTTAGGCTCTTTTATGAAATGGGGGAAAATTGCCATTCCACCCACAGAGTCTGACAACACTCAAAGTTAAAAACCTGGATGTTACAGGATTAGTTTGTTACGATCAGCTCACCTTTGACAGACCAAACCTCATCATACCTGCGCACATTTACCATCGTCTTCCACAGCACTGTTTTTTTTTGTTTTTTTTTTAATTGCCATTATTTCGGTGCATTAGATACCTGGAACTCTCCTGCTAGACCTCCCCTAAAGGCCCAGGACTCTTGTTCTCCTTTAGGGAATTGTGCTGAGGACTGACTACGACACCCTGTTAGGAGCAGAGCCAAGCGGACATTGTTACCACAGGATGGGGCTCTGATACAGATGAAAGGAGTGGGGAATGAAGGGGGCAGTATGTAATATAAATTTTTTTTTTAATCATTAAAACATAAAATGGAATAAATTAGTGGTGCATAAAAATATTTCAGTGATGTGATGGGGTTCAGGCATCTAAATCTCATGTTTGTGGAATTATGGTGAAACTCAAATGCAAGATTATGTGTTTAGCAATAAAATTAGCCAGCTATAAATCTCAGTCTGCAGGTTATCTGCTCATTTTCTTAATCTCCTCCAAACTTTGTGTGTAAAGAAAGGCAACACTCCTCCTGCTGAGGGAACAATACTGACCAACAGTGGGATAAACTATTCTGTCTATGGCTCACAACAGAAAGCTTTAGCTGCCATCACCCCACTGATCTTAGCACCCCGTGTGAAGTCACATTCTCATTTTATCTGCCTTGTCACATGACGGGGGGGAGCACGAGTCATTAAAAACCAGGAAGACTGAACGAGAGGAAGTCAGCACACTCCCAGAGTTAAAGGGGCCTATCAGTTTGATATTAAAATCCACAGATAAAACAACTCAAAGTGAAAAAAAAAAAAAAAAAAAAAGAAGACAATATAAAATAACTACGAGGTCAAAACACAGCAGAGAAAGCGTATATCTAAAGCACGCACGGTTCTTTAACAGACTGAATAAAACAGCTGCTAACGGAGTCTGAACCTGGTTGACAAGAAGCCCTGTCATGTGACCAGCCAAATGCAGCGCGCGTGCAGGACGCCTAACCCTGCTTTACACATGAACCTCACACTGATCAAAACAATGTCCTGGGAAGAGCTGACAGCACAGCATGCAGATGCACCCGCATGAAGGAACCCTGAACTGTACATTACTCACTTATTTTTAAGAGAAAAAAAAAGGGGGAAAAAAAAAGCTCAGTCTCTGTGGATTTACCTCCACCAGAGCCACCTGGATCAGCTGAATGTAAACAAGAAGGAGGAGTGACTGCTTGTTTTTAATCCAGCTACTGTGGATGTGAGCTTACTTCCTCTATTTAGAGAAGTATAAATTTAATGTTGAGGCCAAAACTCAAGTTCCTCTGGGCAGGTGCATCAGGCTGGTCTGAGAGTTTATTTAGGCCTACTGACAGAAACAAAAAACAAGTTAGGAAGATGCCGCTAAAGAGAGAAATTTTTGGAGTTAACCATTGGAATTCAAGCTTAAAAATCGCTGCGCAGGATGTGACTTCATCCGGAGGGTTGTTTCCTTTCCTCCAATTCAATCGTTTTACATAAACAAATTTGGTTTGAGAAATAAAAATTTACATAGATCAAATTCAAACATGAACAAAGGAAAGAGACAACGCCTGCATTGTGCATACATCGGCCACTGTCGATCCAATAGCAGTAGAAACTTGTACTGTGGATTCTTCCATCTGTACATAGTGAAGGGAGAAAACAGTAGAAAATAGTTATTAGTAGGTGTTCTTAGTACAACATTTAGGGAGATTGTGACTAAGTGCCGGCTGCAAGGCTTCCATCAAGGGAAATTAATGTGAACTGATGAGACAACTCGTATATGGCAAACAAACATAGCGTTAAGAAACTGCGCAACATGGCAGCAGATGAAAATGTAATTAAATAAATATGGAGACTGATTTTCTCAGTGTCTCTGGCTTATAGAAAAATATGTCCTTTTTAGGTATAGTCAGACGTGTAATGTGTGAAGTGAAGCCTTTTTCCAGAGCAGGTTTTGCTGCCTGCTGTGTTCTGTTGGCCGAGATCCCAGCTTTACAAAGTAGCTGAACAGGGAAGAAACCTGTGAATGAAACTGGGTTACAGGAAGTAACCTACAGGCCATGCTGGTGCTTCAGGGTAATCAATGCAACTCTGAAAGAACGAGACATTGTTCCAATAGGGGATGCCACTCAAACTGTATCCAGTGTTTAACCTCGCACAAGCGCGAAGAAGCACGTCTGCTGCCACAGCAGGAGACCACCTTCTTTCTTTTAAGGTTGACGATAAAGATCAGGCATGAGCCGGTTGTTGCTACGACGGCATTTCAGTGCTGCGAAAATTTATAGCTTGTATACTCAGATTTCTCCCAGAGAAATGCAGTGCTGACCCTCCCCCACCTGGTCCTGATATCACCAGCTGGCTATAGAACTACAAAACCTCTCCCTCATTTACCAGGAAAGACAAAGTCATCTGCTTGGAAATATTTCTAATTTTAAAAAGCGTGGACAGTGACTGTGTTTAACTAAAGGAGGACCACATCTCTCTCATTAAATACCACTGCTTAAGAACTACATTTGGCAAGCTACAAGCAGCATTTCTTCTCTACCTAAGAAAATTATTAATTATATAGCTAATTTGTGTTATACTTGTGCTATTCCACAAATAAAAAAAACAAAAAAACATACATTTTAGATTAGTAAACATCTAAGTTATACTACTTTTAGCTGGTGTTATGATTTTACAGATATAACAATAAGTTACATTTTTTTGGCAGCAGGATTGATTATTAATTTTCTGCATTTTTATGCAAGTTTCAGTATTTCTACTCAGGCTGAAATACTGCGAGCATCTCATACCGGCCCATGCCTAATACAGACTGCAGTAACAAATCAGGTGATAATCATCATCCAACAAGCGGCCTCGTCTCTGAGGCAATTTTGCAAAAATAATTTCAGCAATATTTCAAATACTTTCAGCTAAAACACTTCAGATATGTTTGAGTTTATTTTTCTCTATGCACCAGAATGGCCTTCAACAATGAGTCAGTCAACTTGCTCTCCAAGCTCGCGTGCGCGCCAGGGCATGAAACAGGGGGGGGGGAATAGGGATTTCCCCTATGCCCGTCCCCACAGACAGAAATGGAGGCAAGTGTGTCTGAGTGGGAATGTAGCAGTGATGTTACTGGACACACAGCAAGCAGCAGTAACCCTGTAGTGGTATTATCTATCCTGAATATCGGAAATGTTGAACTTTTTGTTGGATAAACAGGGAGGCTGCTAGCAGTGCAAGCGGCATTCAGTCTGACGTAAAAACATGTAAATTACAGAGAACAATCAACATTTGTTCAAAAAGGAGGAATTTCTTTGATGCATTCTGCTTAATCTGTGCAAAACTGACCTATACCGATGTATGATTGCTTATAAAACTAACTTCAGATTATTGTCATGTAAAAATGTTTTGTGAAGATGCTAAAATGTTTAAATTTAAATAAACATCACTTATTAAATCTACGCACCTAATCAATAATAGATCTAAGTGTTTGCGCCATTAAATCTAATTTTCTGAAAGTGTCTTTTAACAAATTTGTGTTTGTGTATAGATATTAGACACTAAGCTACTTTTTTTTTTTTTTTTGCCAAGACGAAGAGGCCCCAAAGCTCCTCAATACGTACCAAGCCACAGGACAAAAGACTTGACCATAGACATCATGCTCTTGATGTCCCAGATGTAAGGGTAGAGGTCGAAGAGGATGGTGCGGTTGGCTGTGTTGGACAGCCGTGTGAACATGTGGATAACGGAGCAGCACATGTCTTGAAACTTCTCCGCCCGCAGCTGCCATTCAGCCACCTGAATGTAAAGATCCAGAAAGATAATACATACTCATTGTTAAGCATAAGCGGCTCATTAATGCTCGATTTGGGATGTGAAATTGCAGCTCAATTAATCGGCCTGTCTTCCTTAGGTGTTGTTTAATACCAATAGGACTTGTAAACAGAATCAATCTGCCTGCTTTGTGTTGGTTTGATCTGATCTGGTGATGAATTAAACTGGCTTGTCTTTGTTGTTATTTGTGTTTGAACTCAGCTGTACTGAATTCATCTTGTGAAAACTACAACATAAATCTTAAGATTTCTTGTTTCGACTTTTTCACAGAAAATATATAATTTTGGTTTAACATACGACAGTGAAATTTTTCCTCAAATATAGCTTAAACAATTAAAGGGTTGATGGAGCATCTTTCTGTTGTTTATACTTGTATTTTTCCACTGTAACGAGCTAAAATGTCATTACACAAAAATAACAAATGACTTAATATGAGGGGAGCTGTTTAAACAAACAAGAATGGCTCAACACTGTGCAAGCATCCAGTTTACTATCATACCAACACCACCCAATGGACACTGAGGGTAGTGCACATCCACCATTTTGTTTTCAACTCCATTACCAGCTGGTTTAGTTAATCAAGCACCTCAGTTCTCACACAGACGTCTCTCTCTTCAGAAGAGTCCAGCTTAGAGAATCACCTCACCTTTTCACTTTCTTTTCTCTTGCAGTTGACGCTGACGACGCTGCTGTTGGCTCTCAACCAGTTGAACTCCTTTAACATCTGTGTGGCCTTGGGTCCATGTTCGTAAGGCAGGTAAAAGAGCTCAGCCAGGAGACACAGGTCCTCGAGTGTTGGAGGCTCTGGTGTGAACAGAGGCTTCTCGTCGGGGCCGGGCACATACAGATCCTGATGATTAAAAGCAGACTCTGAACTTAGAGGTTTATTCTGCAATACTTTTGTCCTAAGCTTCAAATATAAAGAATGTTAGTACCTGTTTGAGTTGATCATCTGTCTGCATAGGAGCAATATCACTCCCAGAATCCTCCTGGATTGACTCTTCCGGGGACTTGGACTCTGCCAGACTCTCCTTGTCTGTATCCATGGGCTTCAGGTCCTCGGCCATTTTGTCAGTCAAGATGGGAGCTACGTCTTTCTCTTCTGGATCGGCTTCTGCCTCTGGCTCGTCCAGCTTCTCCACCACCATCTCCATTGGCTCCTCATCTGAATCCTTCTTTTCCACGTCCACCTGCATAGACACAGTTAATCATTTTTTATTTTTTCAAAAGGCAATTGAAAACAACAGTTTAATGAGACGGGAGCAGGGATGAGAAATAATATAGTATTATTTCATGCTAAAAACACAAATCATAAACAACTCTGTTCATCGTTAAACATGAATAATTGTTAGAATTAACTATACAACTATCTAAATCTCACCTCTTCTACCTCTTCAGCTGTTTTTGCCAAGGAGTGTGGGAGGGGATCGAGGAGGAGAGGGGGCATTGCAGGAGACATAATGGGCTGCTGGAACACAGTAGTGACTGACGTGGAGGAGCAAAGGGATGGAGCCGTCATGGAAGACACATCAATGGCCGTGCTTTTGGCACCACTCTGAGGCACCTGTCGGCCTGAAGGAGCACAGGGTTAATCCACTGGGTTTTCACTTAAAAAACATGGCACCTAAAATATTTACTGGGATTGCTCTTACTGTTGTATTGGAGAGGCACACTGAATTCTGCAAGCCACTCTGTCAGAGCGAGCTTCAAAGCGAGCTGTGGGCTGTAGAGCATGTCTGTCTCCAGCTCCTCGTCGCTGCCTTCGTTCTCAAGCTTGATCTGGATGGACACAGTGCTGTCCTCACCGTCGGCTGGTCCAGAGAGACGCAAATTAAAAACTTACAAGCATTATGCTATATTATCACGATTTCATATTGGCAAAGAGTTCACACAGAAGTTTTACTTCACTTCAAAAAATTCCTATGTGTGAGAAAAGGACAAAGCATGTTTCAAATGTACCATTGTGAACCTGTCTGAAGGATAATAAAAGCAGGTGGATGGGAAACCCTAAACAAACTTAAAATGATTCAAAGCTAATTCTAATTGAGTAGAAATCGTTTTTGGGACCTAAACCAAACCCGTTTAAGAGCAACTGTTGCCAGTTTAAAACCAGGGCCTTAGGTGTCCAAATTAGCATGTTTTCTTTGACATGAGTGCACATTTAATATGGTTAGACCTCAGAATAATTCTAAGTATTTGTATACTTATCCAAACTTGTAAAACTGAGAGAAATGTAACTTTTCAAAGCTGCATAGCAACTCTCAGTGTAATATTTTTCATGCTGAGATTGCTGCTTTGGCTCATACTTACTCATGACCACATCTTTGCGAACCCCGTTCATGTTAGACTTGTACCAGGTGGCCAAAGTGTGAATTGCGACAAAATTGGATTCAAACTCGCAGTTGGGGTTGGTGAGGACTCCCTTCAGCCGGGGGATGAGCTCAGTGGAGCGGCCCTTGTACGGACCTAAAAAGAGCCTCTTTTGGTCGTAATCATTGGCATGAATATTGTCCCAAATAACAGGGGCTCTTCTCAGGATCCTTGACACCTCTTCAATGGTCTCCACTGGGATGTCTTTAGAAACCACTTTGGGACCTACAGATAGAACAGCATATTAAAATGGTCAATATTATTCTGCAGCTATAACACCAATCAGATTGGTGTTATAGCTGATAGAATGATGCTCATATGAAAGGACACTTTTACACTCACCTGTCCACAGCACATCGATGCTAGGCAGGAGTTTCTCTCCAACTGTGCGGAGGTAGGGGGACTGCGAGACACTTGGGTAGCAGAATGTTCCACAGTACTCTGCATTTCAGCAAAGACGAAAATAATTAAATAAATGATAATACAGGCATTGAGAACTGTGTAAAATTAGAAAGAAGGAGTACCTGTGGGACAAAACAAGAAGGTTTCAGGCTCTCCCAGGTACTGGTAGATTTCATTAGTTATAGAAACCTGAGCATGAGCAAAAGAGCTGAATACTTCTTTGTCAGCAGGGCACATGTTGTGGTCAATATCGTCAAAAAGTAAGGCAAAGGATTTGCAGCCAAAATGAGTGACCTGAGGGGGGGAAAGATGGCAGGTATTAAAAACAAAGAAGTGAATTTGTAGTACATTAGGGATGTGCCCATGATTAAGATTTTATTTCAGTGATAAAATATTTCAATACCTGATCAAGTTTTCTTTTAAGCGCAGAAACCTCTTTCTGATTAGAGAAAGTTATGTCTAATCCAGGGGAAATGGCATATATAAACTCTATTCCATGCTCCTTGGCGGCACTAACTAAAGTCATGAGTTGTTCTGCAAAACAGATGATAAAAAAAAAAAAAAAAAAACGAAACAAAAACACAGTTAACAACTATGATTCGTGTTTCTTCAGCACAACATCTTATGGGGAAATTTAATCAAAAATATTCACCTGCTTCTTCCACTGAATACAGTTCTCTCCAGAACATTCTGTGCTTGTAGTCGTCTTTGGGTGCATAAAGATATGTGTTCAGCCCCCACTTCTGTTGCCTGTGTAATTTGGTAATGTAGAACAATCAGTGCCATAATCCAAAATAATCTGATGTTATTTTATTGACACCTCTAATTAGAAGAATGCACATTACCTTCTGAACAGCTCTTTTCTCTGTTCCATAGTCCATGGACGCCCATAAAAGCCTAGAGAAAACATACGAGTTTCAATGCAGTCTCCTTTCCATTTCAAGTCACATTAGCAGCATATTTTGACCCCCAAGGCTGCCATATTAAAACAACCTACCCCTCAGCTATGAATTATAGCTGGAAAGGACATCAAAGCTGCATGCACACATGCAGCTAATTTTGGCTTCCCATTTGATCATAATTTACTAGACTATTTTACAGTCTTTTGGCATTCTCAAATCTATAAGATATTGAGATGATAAGTCTGGACTGGACTACCTAAATTAATGTAGAGGCAAAAAAAAAAAAAAAAAAAAAAAGAGGTCCAGTGCAAAACCATGATCTATGATCATTTAAAGGCCAAAAACTGTCCAAATGCCCCCATTTCATAGGTCTTCTATGAGGTGGGGAGGGAGGCGACATAAGCTTTCATGGGCCAAATGAAAGACAAAGGAATAAACCAGCATGTAACTCGACCTACAATATCTCCCATTTCCCATGAAGCACGATTTTATCTTGTAGAGGATGAATGATTACATTTGGAATATCTATCTTTTTTACTGCATTTTTTTTCAATAAGCGATCAATTTAGATTCCAGAACTTTCCAGACTGAGATGAAACCCTGCATGGCCAGCATGCATTTGGTGCAAGCAAAGAAAAAAAACAAAAAAAAAAAACATTCAACACATTGTTAATGTCACATTCACAGTCTCGTTAAAATTTAATCCACCTGCCTCCGGGAACACATCATTGTTATAATGATAAATTACAAAGAGCATCTTATCACTGCAGCATTTCTACGTTCACTGTTTACAGATAATAATAAATAATAATAATAATAATAAAAACTATTTCATATAGATTGCATTTTTATATTTAGACATCATTACCTTCAACTACACCACTAATGAATTTTCTGTGGCCAGTCGTTTCCACTACGATGCTGGAGTCCGCCACTGGGCCCGGGGCCTCCACACAAGCCTCTCCAGAGACTGGGCTGGGGCTCCGCTCAACATCTAACGGAGGAGTGTCTAAACTCTTGTCTTTTTGAACCATCGTACAAGGGTTTCCTTGACACAATCACAAAATCCGGAGGAAAAAAAAAAGGCGGCAGACGAAATGCAGGGTTTTTTTTTTTTAGCACAAACAGGCACCCCAAAGGAAAGGTACCGCGTCACTCTCCGTGTAACGTCAGTAAAGCTCACGGTGTCAGCGACTATATTCTTCACTAAAATTCAAAACCTGCTTTTGCTAAATGTTTCTAAAATTGTTATCATGCCACAAAGAATACTATGCATGTGGACAAATTTATAAAGTAAGAACAATCCTCGTCCGTCTGTATCCGACCATCCTCTTCGCTTTATGATAAATTTAACCTACTTTTCCTTGGTTCTTCCTGTTTACACCGAGTGCGCATGCTCATGAGACTAGCTCAAACCAGTCAGAACCGGATCTAGGTGACAAAACAGAGCAAAGCTTTTAGGTGTAGAGAGATCGCCTTCTCTGCAGACGCCATTGTAACTGAAGACCAACATTTCTTTTTACATATCTACATAATTAGATAAAACAAAAATAGATAAAAAATATATATACATTAGATACACATATAAAAATAGATATAATATGTTATATTTTTGCAATAAGCAACTCACATGTTGATGGGGAAGTATTAATTGTATTAATCAAAAACTAAAGCTAAGCTGAATAAAAAACTAGGGCTACTAAAAATGTGTCAATATGCCATCTGTTTGAAATGCTTTATCTGTCCATATGTTCAGTGACTAAATTATCTCCACAGCTTTTTACAGTTGCCCTTTACATTCACATTTTAAATCTACTATGGTAATAAAATAATTGCTTTACTCTTGGGCAGGTGGAAAAAGTACCTGACTTATGATCTTAAAAAAAAGCCTGTATGTGGTCCTACATAGGTGCTATTGTACAAAATAAACATTTTAACAGCAATTCCCAACCAATCTTTTAAATCTTCTGTTAGTACTTTTTGTGGAGTCAACATTATCTAATACCACATGGACTGAGTTGCTAACATGTCATGAGTTTGACTGGTCTTACAGGCTAGTAACTTAAGCTTATTTGTATAGCACATCTCAGCTGCGAAGCAGTTCAAAGTGCTTTACATAATAAAATGTAATTAAACAAACAAAAAAACCACTATTATGGCAGAAAAAGAGAATGAAAAGTTGTAATCTAGACCATAATTAGTTTATTTTCCAGTTACTACCAATAGAACTGAGTGGTCTGTAAAGTTAATACAATAACAGATCTCTAATGTATTCCGATGCTATGTCTTTCAGCAATTTAAAAACTAAGTATTTTAAAGTCACATGGGTGATGTGCTCAAACACTTGAATAAGTTTCTCTAGATCTTCTGGGATGTTTGTTTTTTAATCCTGCAAATGTCCTTCAGGTAACAGAAGGCAGACTTTGTCCTTGTGTGTTTCTGAAGGTTCAGATCTGGGTCCATCACTAAACACAGATTTCAGACCTGATTAGTGGTTTCCATTTATAATAGCTGAAGGTGCATGCTGACTCTTGGTCATTTCTCTTTAGGTCCAAAAATAACTTCAGTTTTGTTTCTGTTCAGTTGAAGAAAGTTATGGCACATCCACACATTGATTTATTCTGCGCACTTGCTCTATGTTTGAATGGGTTCATAGTCATAATGCAGAGCTCTGCATCATCTGCATAGTTGTAAATAATCTTTTTTCCTTATAATCTGAGACAACAGGATCATGTAAATATTAAATAAGAGGGCCCCCATGTTTAAATTCTGTGCCATCTGCTTGTCACTTCTATCCACTCCAATGAAAAAGTTACCTACTGACAGATAAACGTTCCTGTTCTTTAGGTAGGACTCAAACCAATTTAGTACTGTACCAGAGAGACCAACCCAGTGGTAATCAATCAGTGGTTAATTCAAAACAAGAACTAGTGTAAAATCAAAAACATAACACCAAAACCTTAGTTTGGCTTTTTTTATTCAAGCGTGTAGTACAATTAAATGCATTACATACTCTGCCAAAAACAAGGAAGCTCAACTCCTTTTTTTTACTTTTAAAATTATTCCCTCCATACAATTTAATTTCAATTGTACATTTAAATAAAAAGAAACATTTTTTGCCATTTATTCCATTTTTTTAAAACTTCTTTTAAAGTTTCATTATAAATTTTCACTTCAATAGAAGGTGTTAGCTTGGAGAAACGAACACAAAAAATAATCATGATTCAGCAACCAAAATGTAAAAACAGTGTTGCAGGTGCAGAGACATCAGTCGACTGAGGTAAGTGTCAGCAGTTTCCTGGTGCAGACCTCCTGTTACCTCTTCAGATTCTGCTGAGCCTGCTTCAGTAAAGTGTCAAAGTCTAGTGCATGATATTTGCCTTTTGTAGGATATGGGTCATACTCTCTGCTTGAATCTAAAAGGAAAAAGGGAAATATATTACAAAGACATTAAAACTTGAAATCTGCATCACTCTAAAAATAACAGCACAAGCTGAGAATTTACAACATAAGCTCAAGTGTTTTAGGTCTAAATTATTCAGATTTTTTTTTTTTTAAAGTTCAATGTAGAATTTTAAATTGAATGATTCACAGGAGCATCTCAATAAATTAGCTACTTATTTCAAAAAGTGAAACTCCTGCAGATTCGTAACACAGGCCGCTGAGTTCCTCAGAAAATCAGATTATTATTTAGGCACAGCTCAAGTCACAAAAGGTCCTTGCTGAAGAAGTTGTCTGCTCACTGGTCTGTATTCAAGCAATTAATATAAAGTTCATCTTCACACTGTTCATCTCCAGCCAATGCTGAACCAGAGATAATGTAAGAAGAGTAATCAGGGCCAATGAGTGATAAAGAAAATGGCCAGAGTGTTTTAATTTACTAATTCTAATTTATTGAGAGGCGACAGCTGCATTAACACTAAACTATACAAACCATGTTAAATATTCTGCAACCCATGACAGAAATATTTCATAACACCACTGTAATCATGTGGGGGGGAACAGCAGAACCTCTGGCATGCTCACCTAAATCAGCATAGCTGGACTGACAGAACTGTCTCCTTCCACCAAAACAGAGGTCAAAGGGGAGCTCATCAGGTTTACGCAGCTTACTGCCATTTTCAATGGCTGTAAACGCATCCTTGGTGTTGTAGTAAGTTACAAATCCATAGTTATCCCTGGGAGAGATGACAACATTTCAGCAATTTATTTGTCAGTTTTAACACAAAAGTGTCAACATAAAGTTGTAGAAGACCTCTGTTGCTGAATGTAGCTTGCTTTTAAAAAGGCAACCTGGGCATGTTGCCAGGAGGCCCCAGTTATGAACAAGCTTGGATTTGCTGTTGCACTGTAGCTTGGCCAAGGAGGTCACAACCAAGACCCACCAGGTTCAAAGACAGTGCGATAGATTAATATGAAACAGATTTACTCACCCATGTTCTCTAAAGTGCAGGGTACATTCCTCAATTTCTCCAAATAAAGAGAAGCGCTCCCTGAGCTCTCTTTGGGTCATGCTTCCCCGAATTTTGCCCACATAAACAACCCGCCTTTCCTCCTGGGAAAAAAAATAAATAAAAGCAGACCCAATTAAATTAGAAACAAGTTAAATATTTTAATTTGGACATAAAATCTGTCATTTTACTCTGAACTTACAATGGCTTTCTCCTTGCGCCTCTTTGTCTCTTCCACGTTTGTCTTCGTGCCAGTGCAGTATCTAGACATGTATGAGGGGCTGAAAGAGAAAATAAGTTATTTTAAAGTAACTGCAGTGTTGAAAAAGTTACGTGTCTACAAAAATAATGGTTAGCACTCAGAAAAGCAAGACTGAAGTACCTGTGCAACCCCCTGCTTCTACTCCACTGAGCTTGTCTTTGAGGGGAAGGGGATCGTGACGTAGAGCGGCTCCAGGACCCAGAGCGAGAGGAGGAATACGAGTACCTCCTCCTCCGTGGAGGGGACCGGGACAAAGAGGGAGAAGAGCGAGAGGAGGATCGGGATGAGGAGCTTAGACTACTGTCTGAGTTGCGGTGTCGATACCTACAGAACGAAAAGTAAGAAATGGTGTAAGAAAAATTGAAAGAACTTGTTAAAAATAACGATGGCTCAACAAACCAAAAAACAAACCTTTTCTTTGCTGGAGATTTGGACCTAGACCGGGATCTAGAGGTGTAGGCGTCTGAGCAGCTGGATGTTGGGCTGGGGGAGCGGTAAAATCTTTTTCTTGACCGCCCACGGGTTCTTTCTTTAGGACTACAGCTAGGACTGGGGGTCCGAGAAGCAACGTATCGGCGATAGGACCTCCCTGATGGCCCCATTCTGGGGCTTGTGACACGTTCCTGCTGGGATGGAGAAAAATCAGAAGTGTCCATGACGGAGCATTGCTCCGACATGTCTCTGTTCTTCTGGGCTTGAACGGTTTGTGGACAATCTTGAGTTCTGGGTGAAACCACAGAATTTGTAGCTTCCTGTGGAGACGCTGCCAATATTGGTGGAAATGTTGGTGGTGGGTTTGAAGGGTGTTGCCTGAGGGGCTTAATGGTGAAAACAGATTGCTGTTTAATGTTCCAGCGCTTGCCCAACTCGCCAGGTGAAACACTTTTATTGGAAAGGCAATAGTCATGATCCATGCATGCCACATCCGGGGCCACGGGGGTAGCAGCGGGAGTGGCTTTGCTACGGACCCTAACCAGGGGCAGAGGCTGGGCTTCTATCTGGATCACCTTGGCGGGGCTGGACTTGGGAGCTTCAGAGCTATTGGGCTTTCCCAGTAGAGCCGCAGGGGCCAGAGGTTTCCACATCTGGTTGGGAGAAGCGGTTTTGGGAGCCAGAGCTGAAGAGAAAAATAGAAAGCGTGAGCACCCAATGTTTGCCAATAAGCTCAGTGCTTTGACTGCTTTAGCTTGGATATTAAATCTGAAAGCAACGAATCGAAGCAAAGTTATATTTTCATTTAAAGCAAAAGCTGAACAAATACTTAAATGTGTTTTGACTAAATTACCTGCAGCATTGGAGAGGTCATTAGTTCTTTCAAACTTAACAGCTTTCTCTGGAATCGATGCAGCTCTGCAAAGCAAACGTTGTGTTAGCACTTCGGTTAGCAGTGCTCTGATGGTCTTCAGGCCTAATTTAGACTTGAGGACCGGCAAATGGGAGTTTTTGCGGTAGGTCTTGGCAAAAGGTGAATTTAGGTCACATCCACACACTAGAATTGAGTCAGTAATCCAGAGCAGCGTAAAGGGCTGTAGGGTAACTCACCTTGAGTTTCCTACAGCTGCTGCTCTACCAGAGACCTCCGGCACACATTTCTCCTCTTTTGCTAAAAGAACAGGGAACAGGGATACGAATGCGTCAGCAGATGGACATTATTGGGAAAGAAAATGCCAGAAAGAAACAGCAATATCATGCAGTTGAAACGGTGTAAAATGGACTAAGATGATTTCAGAATTCATTATTTAACTAGTACTGACTAGGCATGTCCTGGCAACCATTATTAAGGCTTACTAAGGATTTTAAAAGTTGTGATGTAAAGACCACTGAAATGTTGCATCATCTGTGTTGGTATAGGAAGCTACGTCGACACCATGGGAACCTCATACCGGCCCTGCCTAGCTCTGACTGGACTTGCTGCACGCACTGCGTAGCCCGACCAGTTGCTTCTAATCTGCTGCCTCTGGTGCATCTGCCCACACAAAGACAGCAGGGCGACAGTTAAATGGATCTGCAGACAAGGCAGAATTCCAGCAGCAGAGAACACAGGAGCCCCCTGCATAACCAATCTCTCTTACATACAAATCCTCCTGTAAAGCTAAACCCTGTCATAAGTCAAAAGTGTCTGACTGCCTTCTGTTGGTCAAACTATAAGTAAACTCCCATCTAACATGAAATGACTCCTTTACGTTTTCAACTCCTGCCAACCAAACACAGTGCTGCAGAATTGTGAGCCGTTACCCGTCACCATTACGAAACTATGAAAAAGGATCCTCTGGCTGCTTTTAGCTTGGTACTAAAGGAGAGCTGCGTGACCCACTGTGGTACTGAACATCACAACCTCAAAGAAGATTTAATGCATGGGAAGTAGAACTTTAAAAGGTGAAAAAAGAAGGAGTGCGTGCAGATAGCAAATCAAGCGTGACTACCTTGAGTCTCCTCAAACTGCTCTAGTAAGCTCGTCAGATCAGCAGCTTCAATACCTATAAAAGACACAAAAGTTACACTCATAACTACAGTGCAAAAAACAAACAAACAAACAAAAAAAAAGACCAAAGTTCATTTTTGGACCTTCAAACTGGCAAATAACTCCCCTTCTTTATATAAAAAAATAAATATAAGTAAAACACAAGTTAAAACTTCTAAAAATCCATGGCCATAGACTGTTGTACAAATATTTGTACAACAGTCATGGCTCACAGTTATACTAGAGAAAAGAGAAGCCTACCGATGCACCAAGAAGCTGGCTTCTTGGTGCATCGGTGTGATACTCTGGAATTATTCACTGTAGGAATCTTCCCCAGCAAACACACACATATTGATTATTTTGTATTGCTAGCTGTGCTAATCGCTAATGAAACACAGTTTCAACATGTTTAAAATGTTAATAAATTTTCCCCTCTGTTCTTAATATAAATAATCAATGGCAGGAAGAATAGAGAAAAAATATTTTTAAAAGCTGTTGGATCCCAATTTTGCTGTTGGCAAGTGAAATTGTTAAAATGTTTATCGGTGCATCGCTAATAAAATACTCTGGAATGTTCTCTATGAAGCATCCAAACTCACCTATTTCACTAGTGAATGATTCGATCAGCTCTTGCGTGTTGCTCTTGGCTAATTGTGGTTTTATGGCTGTAGTAGATCCTTGTTTAGATTCAACAAGAGCAGAATGAATTTTGTGATAATGGGGATTCACAGAGACATCAGCACGGAGTTGGGCACTTTGTTCTTTGGTTGCGGATTTGGACGACTTTCTGTCAGATGTGAGTGGGCCACCTGATGAGGTAGAAACGGTGATCTCAGGCACATCCTGGGAAACATCTGTGGGTTTGTGTACATCTGTAGTGGTTTCTGGGCAGACTTTAGTGTCCTGTACAGACTTTGGATTAATGGACTCAGTTTCACCTTTTCTTCCTGAATAAGAAGGGGAACATCTCCCTTCTGCTGAAGACACAACTTGGACTAAAGGCTTTAAAGAAGCAGGAGGAGCAAAGCTCTGAGGCACATGAGATTCTGTAGGCTTGGTAGCTGCATCTGGACGTGAAGCTGGAGTTTTTGCTGAATCAGGAGGAACAGTTTGGGGATTTTGGAGCAGTTTGGAAGGCTCCTGTGTTTGCTGGGGCTTAGAAACAGGAACAGCAGGGGAGGCTTTGGTGGCTGAAGAAACCATGTAGGCTGGCGGCTGCAGCAGAGCCTCTGGGGTGGGGGGTGCACAGGGTCCCTTCGGCCGCCAGGCAGGTTTGACCTCCTCCACTTCTTTCCTTGCTGCCAGAGAGTTTGCACGTCTGGGATCCCTGGGGTTGGGAAGGTGGGGCAAAGGCGTTAGCTCCTTGGGGAGCTCTGGAAGGCTGGGCCACCTGGTGACGCTCTTGTCTTGTTTCTCCACCGGAGCCGGCTTTTTTTGCTGCCGGAGTCGCCTATACTCCTCCAGGCTGAGGGGCTTGGGTTTGGCCTCTGGGACTGTGGGGGTAATGCTGACAGGAGAGGAGATCTCAGGAACTGCAGCAGCTGCAGGGGCCTCTGAAGATATCAGAGGGAGGGAAACGGAAGAAGCAGATGATGAGCTTTCTTTTTCTTCTGGGGCAGTGGCTGACTGTTTTGGTGTTTTGCTGGGCTGCTGGGTGCTCACAGCTGCAGCTGAACACGTCAGCCGACTTTCCTCGGGTGTAAGGGTCGCGCTCCACTCGGGCAGCAGAGGTGAGACGAGTTTCTCGTTCGTTTCAGGAGCCTGAGCTACAGTGGTGTTTTCCTTTTCCATTTTGATTTGTTTTATTCCTTCAGGTTTTAGAAGCGGCTCAGGTGGAGAAGAGACAGAAGGAACCTTTTGGCTTTTCTGCACTTTTTCTTTACCGAACCCTTTCTGAGGCTTTTTGGGGGGATCCGTTATCACCCTTCTGACTCTACCACTCCTGAGGACCCTTCCTTCTATAAGTTCAGACTGCTGCTTCTCATTACACTTCTTTTTCCTTCTTGCTGGGCTTTTTGTTTTTATCTCCTTTTTCCTCTTAACTTTATTGCTCACATCTAAATTTACCACTGGCGTATCGGTAGGAGCAATTTCAAAGGTTTTCCTAAAAGGGACATCATCTTCATCGTCGACTACTATATGCTCTGAACTGTCGGCCAGCTCGTCTTCTGCTGCTTCTGGTTTGATCTCGTTTTCTGGGAGTGGCTGATGAAGAGGATAAGACAGATCCATGTTCGGGATGGTAAAGATAGGTTCTCCATTTTCACTCTGGTCCACAACCTCAAGCACTATTCCCCCTTCAGGCAACATCTGCTCTCCCTCTTCATTCTCTACAGATATTGCCATGCAGTATGGGTGCATGTGCCGGACGAAATCTCCCAGGCTAACTGAGAGACCATCTTGACCCTCCTGCTCCAAGAGGATAGGGAGCGGCAATGGCAGACCTTCCCAAGCTGGAGGGTCTGGAGAAGACTCTAGCCTGTGTGGGCTCTGAGTGAAGGAGCCGTCCTCCTCTTCCTCCCCATCACTCCTCTGGACACAGCCCCCTTGCATCCTGGACAGGCTCTGGGCACCAAGAAGGAAAACATCCAGTCAAACCTCTCTATCCGTCTTCTGCAGTATTTTATAAAGGGTTTTTATGAGTGAATAGTTTACCTTTCCTCCTGATAACGGCCGGGTGCTACAGAGTGAGTCCTTTTGAGGTGAACGAGACAGGCAGAGCATTCTCTTGAGCTGGAGACAGAGCATAGTGATATTAACGTTTGGACTTATAAGGTATGCTCCCACTACTAGAACATTTCCAGGAAACATGGCAGTTGGCTAGGTTCATTTTTTTACAGTAGAATGAAATGAAATCAACAGGAGGGAACGGCACCACATGGATTGAGGTTTGTAGTGTGAGGCTGATCAAAAATAACGTTCTTCCTGTTTGTGTTCATTTCACCTCCCAATTTAGACTACTTCAAAGTTTATATTTCAGTTAATTTAAAATTTTACAACAGGAGTATTTGGTATTTTTTAGGGCTGTTGTAAACAAATATTCTAGTAATCGAGTAACCTATCAATTATTCTTACGGGTAATCGGATAAGAAAAGATAAAATAAAACATTGGTAAATCTAACATAACAGCAGTGTTACTATCGCATATCAACATCAGTCCAATTTTTCACATTTGAGCTTCTCTAACA
>CAEGAE010093602.1:0-18502 GCA_903067095.1 Girardinus metallicus | reverse complement strand
ACACCAGGTCCAGTGCTGTCAGCTAAGAACAGGAAACTGAGGCTACAATTCACAGGTTCACAGAAACTGGACAATAGGAGATTGGAAAAATGTTGCCTGGTCTGATGAGTCTCCATTTCTTCTGCGATATTCTGATGGTCGGATCAGAATTTGGCGTCAACAACATGAAAGCACGGATCCATCCTGACTTGTATCAACGGTTCAGGCTGGTGGTGGTGAAATGGTGTGGGGATATTTTTCTGGCACACTTTGGGCTCATTAGTACCAATTGAGCATCATGTCAACACCACAGCCTACCTGAGTATTGTTGCTGACCAGGTCCATCCCTTAATGACCACAGTGTACCCATCTTCTGATGGCTGCTGCCAGCAGGATAACGTACCATGTCATAAAGCGCGAATCGTCTCAGACTGGTTTCTTGAACACGACAATGAGTTCAGTGAACTCGAATGGCCTCCAGTCACCTGATCTCTGTCCAATAGATCATCTTTGGGATATGGTGGAACAGGAGGTTCGCATCATGGATGTGCAGCCAACAAATCTACGGCAACTGTATGATGCCATCATGTCAATATGGACCAGACTCTCTGAGGAATGTTTCCAGGAACTTGTTGAATCTATGCCATCAAGAACTAAGGCAGTTCTGAAGGCAAATAACCTGCTAATTTGATGGTACTAGCAAGGTGTAACCTAATAAAGTGGCCGGTGAGTGTACATGCTTATCACACAGTGTCTGAATATGAACAGTTTTGTTTATTTTCCATAGTTAAAATCTGATCTGTGATATGTGTGTGCAATCTCCCACAGGGATATGAATGGATAAAAGACAAGATAATGAGTGAGGAGGGTCACCGAGAGCAGCTTAAGCTGCAGGAACTAGAAACCCTCGCACAACGACTACAGTGTACCTTGCCACAACTTGCTATTGGTAAACTATATGGGGTTTTCCTGTGACTGTCATGTTTTTCTTTTTTTGAAAGTGCTTTATGTTATTTAGAAGTTTTGGTTCAACACTTTTCCTGTTTTTGATTTTCATTTTTAAGGCATAATATTAAATGTTTCAATATCAGGCAAAATATTAATTATACCCATTAAGATTAAATGGAATTCCTGGGCAATCCCATCACATCCAAAAGTACATGTTTAAATCCACATTTGAACACAGTCAACAAAACTCCTAGACAGTAATATTTTTACTATTAATGAGTAAAAAACAAAGTCAATCTTCAGACACAGTGATGGACATCCCTCCTGTGGCACTCCTAAGGTTATCGGCTAAGAAACTAATTACAAGAAGAGTTTGTAAAAATCCAAAAATGTCGCTAGATTATTTAAAACCAGTAAACTACAGGTGGGCATATTGACCCAAAATATTGATAATATCAAATTGATATTAGTATCGACTGATACGGACTAGTGTAATAAGATCAATACTTTAGTTTCAAATTCCCTCTTGAAAATTGTTAATTTTGTACCGTAGTTTCTCAACTGCATTGTAAAAAAAATACTGCCTTGATTAGCTTTCGAATTATATTTGCCCTTTATTTAGAAAACAATGCACACAATATTTTTTGTTTTTCTATTGTTTATCATTTAAGTGTATTAATACAGTATTTTGTAGACTTTATCTAAGTTGTGCCGTAAGGTTTTAACAAAATAATTCAAAGGAAAACCACAAAAATACCCTGAGGTCAGAAGTTTGATGATATATTGATATTTTGTTTGATTTATGCTTAAATAATATGGCAATACCGGCCCTGACGGATATACACTCTATTTACACTGCATCTACCTCAAACAGGGATTTATTTCTATCAGGGAATAATTACCGTATTTTCCGGTCTATAGCGCACACCTCATTATAAGCCGCATCCAGTTTTCTAAAAAACTGGAAACGTACATATATAAGCCGCACCGATTTATAAGCCGCTGGTATCTGCGCCGCTCTCGGTTTTCCACAAGGAGGCAGCAGAGGGCTCCGTTCTTAATAAATCTGCTATTAAGGACGCAGCCCTGCGTCTCCAACACCGAACCATGGATTCGTTGATGCCGAGTTTACGTGCAGCGGCTATCGATCTGTGCTGCTAGATCGATAGCCTTCAACTTAAAAGCTGCATCTTATGAACTTCTTCGTGTTGTTTCCATGATGAGGGCGTTTGAGTTTGAAAACATTTCTCCGTCGTGTCTACTGCTAGCATAAGCTTGTTCTAAATAAAAATTAGCAGTTTCTTCTTTGATTTCCAATTCTGACTTCCAATGATTCACTTCCTGCTAAAGAGCCCCCTGGTGGTTGAAGAAAAATCCACAGAAAAGCCGCACTGGGCTATATACCGCATGGTTAAAAAAGTAGCGGCTTATAGTCCGAAAAATAAGGTAAATTTTTTTTCTGTTAAAATTTTTAATAAAGTCGTCTGAATGATGTCAATCAGTGGATTACAGGGTATGATTGATTGAAATCTGTCTTTAAACACTATTAGTTTACTCTAATAGTAATTAGTTAGAGTTACTGTTAGAGTAACTAATAGCAACTATTAGAGTTACTATTATAGTTTACTTTAATTGTGTTTAAAAGTGACTAGGTATGCTGTGATGGTTCTTTAGTAAAATGTGTCAGAGCTATGTGTAACATATCTGCTAGTTATTACGTGTAATTTGGATGATGCATCTTTGATGTAAGCATTTAACAGACCTGTGACCTTCCTCTCCTCACTCAATTTAACAGTGAACAAAGTAAAGCAGGTTTTACTTGGTATGGATTTTAACGCCAGGTTTGAACAGCTCCATTGCTGGTAAGGACTGCGCTCAGATTGAATCCTTATGTCTGACATTTTTACAGCGTGGTGCCTGAGAAATGACAAGGTGAACTCTGTGCTGCTGGGGGCTTCCAGACCTGCTCAGCTGGTGGAGAACATCAGAGCCATACAGGTCAGCGTTCACACAGGAAGCAAATGTAATTAGCTCAAATATGCAACCAAGCAAAACAAAACCAATTGAGTGAATATTTTTGATACTTCATTGCTCAGTTGTCTGTGCGGGTTTTCCTCTTACTGCTGGTGATTTAACATATTCACAGTAACATTGCAAATACAAAAAAATGTCCGATTTAAATAAATAAGAAATCACACGAAGGTTTGACGTTAAATCGGCAAGAGTTTTTATCATCTGTGATAGCACATTAACTGGAACTTTAAGTAAAACTTTTTGTTTTGCTTTAAAGAATGATTTTTTTTCTCCTTTATTTTTACAGGTTCTTCCAAAGATAACAGTGTCCATTGCATCTGAGATTGATTGCATCCTGAAAAACAAGCCCCACTGTAAAAAGGGTTTCAGATTTTCAAAGCAGCACTGACAGGCTGCTGCAGACCCAGTGCATGGCAGAATTTTGATCCTTGTGTAATTCATGCACACTTCACTGTTTTAAGCGACTGAAAGCAAATAAACACATTTAGACAACACTACTTCTCAGACATACTGTGATAATTTAACTGCTGCCATGAAAACTGAGAGAAATGTTCAAAAGACCAGAGTTTGACACAAGCTAGTGAAAAAAGAAATAAAAAATAAGAAATATGGAATAACTCTTGGCCGAATTGTTTCTCCGGTGTTGTAATGGGTCCAAACAATGTGCAGCGTTTGGTTTGCTGTTTTGCCAAAGCTGTGTAAGACATTGCCTAATTCAGTTAGTGCAATACAGTGCAAGATTATGCTTAGTTAATTTTTAATGCCACTCCAAGATAAGATAAGTTTGCAGAAATACATTAATTGGCAAAGGGTCAAGGAGATGCACATAACACTCTAAAGCATAAAGTTCATTCCCAAAATAAAGTAACTTTTATTTTCCTGATGTTCATTCTACAGACGCCAGTAACATCACTGACCTATTCACACAAACATTCATAGAGAACTACTGAGAAGGGGAACCTGAACATCACAAGCAGGGTTGGTAGTTCTGACATGCGCACTACGAACATCACAGAACAGATTAATAATGTACCATTCAACATTTCTACTCCAGTGATAGTTGGAATTTATTATAATGAAAAAAAAAAAAAAAACTAAGATTAGGGTTACGGCTGGCCGCATCTGAAGCATCTGTAGTCGGAAAACCAAAATTGGATTTGATTATTGCTGTCGCTATTACATGACTGGAGAAAATAAAGGAATTTACTTAAAAATTCTTCACCAGAAATTATCTGGTGCGCATGACGAAATGTGTTCATTATTTTTCCTTCGATGTACTTTTAGAGATTCCATACAATCGGATGTTGAGTCTTTAAGTTCAAAAATAAAATTGTAGGTAATGGTTTTATTTGGATTTTTTTTTATGTGCACAGTAAAAACACATGCTGTTTTGCTGCATGTGTAAGTAAACATAAAGCTGTATTACAGCAAGCATAAAAGAAAACTGGAAAACAAACTTTATTCCCACACTCACTGTCAAATCTGCAGAGTGTTGTGTCAGAAATACTTATTTTTCCAGATTTATAAATAGGAAGCTGGCAGGAATGGAGCCCTGAACTGTGTTGCTTAAAACAGGAAGAACCAACAACTAACGGATATAAAATATTGCAGTTAGATACAAAGGGCAAGAAAAGATTTTACTTTTTTAGTCTGTGATCCTGAAAACGGCTCTAATGTGACAAATTGTTTGCCAACTGCTGTCATAAAACCATAAGAAGTTTCAAGGTCAAGGTTCAATTCTCACCTGAAACCAAAAATCCCAAACACATTGGTAGAAGATAAATTGATTTATTTTGTATTCCAAACGCTTATGTATTAGCGTTTGTAGATTGATGTTTTATCCAAATGACACTTTTGCTGTAGTTTTACTATTTCCGTGCATCAATCACTTTGATCATGTGACTGATATAAACATAGCAGTCAGAGTGATCAGTGATTACTGAGTGCAGAAAAGAAGCCAAAAATAAATCCACCAATCACTGCAGACTGGCGGCCTGTCCAGGGTGACCCGCCTCTCGCCCGCTGACAGCAGGCACCAGCACCCCTCCTGACCCCAGTGGGATGACGATGTAAGAAAACACAACACACAATTCACGCTTGGGCCAGAAAGTGAAACTCATCTATTCTATGGATTCATTCACATAGAGTGAAGTATTTAAAGCATTTATGCCTTGTAATTCTGATGATTATGGCTCATAGACAATAAAAACCCACAATTCGGTGTCTCAGGAAATTTTGTGAAAAGTAAAAAATTGGAAACTCCTGGTGTCACACAGGACACCAGAAGCTAATTGTCATGAATTGCGGTTGTGAGGTGGTGAGGTAGATGCGGTGGACCCAGGTTGAAGTGAGAGAAATGATGATTTAATCATCAGTAACAGAGGCAAGGAGCTCAAACGCTGGTAGAAACTGGCATAAAGGCAAAGACATGACACAACAGAATGGACAAGGACCCGACAAGGAAACACAGACACAGGTGGGATTAAATGCACAAGGAGTAATCAAGGAAACAGGACACAACTGGGACCAATCAAGGGGTAGACGGGACAATACGGAGACTCAACTGAACACAGAAACCTAAATGAACATACAGAGAACCCAAATCCTCACATTAATTAACTCAAAATGTCTGCAATGGGCTCTTGAGCTCCTAGATTAACTTTTAGTCTGAGCAGAACTGAATCCAAGCAAATTCATAGAAAGTTGAGTGAAAGAAAAAAGTGTAGTAGGAAACGGTGCTTCATCAACAGAGGATGATCAGAGCTTTGAGAGGGTCACCAAGCAAAACCCATTTAAGAATTTGGAGGAGCTTCAGACGAAGTGGACCGAGGCTGGAGTCAGCACTTTGTCCAACTCAGGAACTTCACAAGTCACAGTCATCAGGTGTATCTCAGGGTTCTGTTCCTGGCTCTCTGCTGTTTATCATTCATCTTCTTCTACTTGGTCTCATTTTCAGAAAACCTGTCCTTCATTTTCAGTGATATGCGGATGACACCCAGCTCTACTTCTCTACCAAGCCCAATAACACCTTTCCACCATTCTGCCTTGCGGATTGCCTCTGTGAAATTAAATCATGATTTAGCCAAAACTTTCTTAAACTGAACTCTAAGAAAACAGAATTTCTTCTTGTTGAGACCAAATCTAACTTATCTAAACGAAATAGCTTCACAACTAAAGTTGGTGACCACCACAACTACTTTGAAGGAACCCATGAGCCCTGTCCTTCAACATCTTCACCGGTTGAAACACCGCATCCACTTCAAGATTCTCCTCCACACCTTCAAAGCGCTCTGGATCGCTTCCACAGTTCATCCAAAAGTCTGATTCACTGTCTTCATTCAAATCTAACCTAAAAACTAATTTCTTGCTGTAATTTCTTTATTTAATTGTGATTGTTACATTGATATGTGCCTTCTATTGTTTTATAGTTTTTGTTTTATTGTTTCAATTTCTTGTTCAGTGACCTTGAGTGCTTTGAAGGCACCTTCAAACAAAACAAATGTATCTGCATCTGTGGTTGTAAGTCTGACATTAGAACTAAAATAGGTGATGCTGTGAAGAAGGACCATTTGTTTATTTGTGACACAAACATAAACTATAAGAAATCGGTGTCTTCAATAGATGACACCATGTGAGAACAGGACATCAAGGACAGAGCCGGCGCTCTAAAGGAACAGTTTCTACCGCAGTCATTCTAAAATAAACTCTGAGAAAATCTGAGACTTTGTCATATTTTCTTCCTGATAGAAAATGCAGAAAACAACAGATGCATAATGTATTAGCACATGGCTAAATTAGAAGCAAAACAACACTTTTTCTGGCAATCAGATTCTGTAACAAAGCATGAAAGCAACTTTTTAGATGATGTAAATTAATTGTTAAATATTTTGCATATGTATTAATTTCATTGTTGTTTTCAATGAAAAAGGACTAGGGTGTTTTCTTGGGCTTTAAAACGGATCCACCAGAGCCACCAGAACTGGTTGGATATCCATTCCCATGGAAATTTTAAACCAGTACTTCACAACTTCTACACCTTCCTAAAAGAAAAGCCCTCTTTTCCTCCCAGTAGTGCTGGCGTACAGTTTACTGATAAAACTTCTTAATCCAATCCAGATCATGTCATCAAAACGACAATCAAAAAATTAGCAGCTTTGTCTCTCGTACCAAGAAAATATTAATGTTGAGCGTTGACATTGGGATAATAATGATAATTTAAAAAAAATCATACTGAGCATTCTTTCTGAAGTGAACAGTCTGTTCCTCTGGTTCTCCAAGGAAACGATGTCCTGATGGAGAGAAACGGGCTGACTTTGGGATCAGATCATTCTTTCTAAAATGACTCACTGCTTGGCATTGTTTTGTTTTTCATTGAAGAACATTCTGGCCATAAAACAAAGACTACTCAACAAAATAAGTAGATAATTAGAAAACTGGAGGGATGTGGAGAAATGACTTCAGGTGTGGTTCCTTCCTCCTGATTGGGCGGGGTTATTGTACAGTACTGGTTCTATCGTTTTTGGCCACGTTGTTTTTTTTATTTGATGACCCATCAGCAGTGAATAACTGACCGAAAACAACCTTTATAAGCTCCGTCTTCATGTAGTAAACAGACACTGTTTCCAGTGACTGCTAGACCAACTTTCTCACCTCAAGGTAAAGTCTGAATTCCTGTACTTTAGCAATAGAAGAAAAAAAAAGGATTTTGTAGTAGCAAAGAACTGACCAGACCTAAACATCCAGTTTAGTGTTAAAAAGGGTAAATATTTACCTTGTAAACAATCTCTTCATGAATTGAAACATGTTTGAATGATTTAACAGGATTTCATATTAAAGGATTTAAATGCTTACTTCCAGAGATGGACTCGGTTCTGCTGTACACTTTGCTCCTTTGTGGATTTGGGATTGGAGTCGCTGTAAGTAAAGTTAGCTTTTATTTAGTGTGCTAAATACACAAACTTTTGAGATTTATATTTTATTCAATCCAAAGGAATTTAAGGCACAATGATCTCCTGTAATAAATATGTCTAACATCCTTAGTCACGTGGATCGGGTCCACCGGACCCAGCTTCAGGTCCAGGTTTGTGCTTTTGTCGTTTTAAATAGTGAATTTTCATAAAACTGTTTACTAAGTTCACTCTAATATTAAAGTTGATAGTTATTTGTTTTCCTACATTCTGATGTGAGTGCAGCACATGTACTGCAGGCTCAGTTGCATTGACATGGTAACAGTATTTTCCATTCGTACACTTCATATTGTATAAATGATGTAAAATAATTAGTTCACATTTTAATCGTGGTGAACTAGTCAATGAAATGTCACTGCCTGACTACCAGAGTACAGTGAAGAAATATACAGTGAAGAAAAATAAGTATTTGAACTTCTTGCGACTTTGCAAGTTCTCCCACTTTGAAATCATGGAGAGGTCTAAAATTTTCATTGTAGGTGCATGTCCACTGTGAGAAGCGTCATGCTTTGGGGGTGTTTTTCTGCACATGGGACAGGACGACTGCACTGTACTTAGAAGAGGATGGCTGGAGTCATGTATTGTGAGATTTTGGGGAACAACCTTTTTCCCTCAGTTGGAGCATTGAAGATGGGTCAACATGACAATGACCCGAAGCCCACAGCCAGGATAACCAAGGAGTGGCTCTGTAAGAAGCATGTCAAGGTTCTGGAGTGGCCTAAGTCTTTGGAGTTTCTCAGCGACAGCCTAGAAACCTGGCTGATCTAGAGAAGATGTGTGTGGAGGAGTAGGCCAAATTCCCTGCTGCAGTGCAAACCTGGTGAAAAACTACAGGAAACGATTGACCTCTGTAATAGCAAACAAAGGCTACTGCACCAAATGTTAACATTGATTTTCACAGGTGTTCAAATACTTACTGGCAGCAGTAACACACAAATAAATCGTTAAAAAAATTATACATTGCGATTTCCGGGTAATTTTTTTAGATTATGTTTCTCATAGTGGACATGCACCTAAGATGAACATTTCAGACCCCTTCATTATTTCTAGGTGGGAGAACTTGTAAAGTCGCAGGGAGTTCAAATACTTATTTTCCTCACTGTATATATCCAGAGGGTTCAATAATTGTTACTTTCAGTAGTGGTTTTCTTGTACCACAGCTCCAGATTTGACTTTAGATGATGTGATCATAACTGTTCACATTAGTTCCCATGTTTTCTAGCAGCTGTCTATAAAAAGTGCCCTGCTGGTTGGACTCGATATCGAGATGATTGTTACCTTTTTGATGACACTGAACTGACTTGGATTCAAGCTGAGGTACAGCACACACATTATTATTTTTATTTGCTTACTCTTAGGGTGAATAAGAGCTATAAAACAACCAACCTCATTAGTTCTGGGAGTTTTGTTGGATCTATGTGTTGATCCAACTACAGGTAAGGCTAGGTGAGGGAATGACCAAGATCTAATTGAGAAGATGTTCTCTGAGTTCGCACACAGCAGAGAATTTCAGACTGAAGTTAGGCAATCTATGCAGTCTTTACTGTTGAATACATTATATGGTGCCACTTGGTAATACTCCTTTCTAATAGAAAAGCTTTTATGGCCTTCACATTTTCAAAGCCTTTCGGAAAGGCTGTTTACCAGATTTAGGAGTAAGTTCTGGAGGACATCTTATCTCCTATATTTGTGATTTTGATTATCTTAGCTTACAGATAATAAAACCCGAGATTCACTGTCTGCTTTTACAAGAATGACAGCATCAGTGTGCCATGGCATAGAGTCCATCAGCCTGTGGTTCTGGTGTAACTGAAGGTCATTTGCCTTGTTGTCTCTGGGGTTTCTCTCATTTCCTTCTTCACAGTCAGCAGCCCAGAGGTTTAGCATAAGGTCAGGGGAGTCTGCTGGCCAATCAAAAACAGGAACACCATGGTCACTAAACCAACATTTGATACCTCTAGCAGTGTGGGCCGGTACCAAGTTCTGCTGTAAAATTAAACCAGCACACTTTGTCGTCATTGCAATGAAGAGTAACGACAGCAGAGGGCGCTGGTCAGCAGGGGGAAGCGTGAAGTGCTCTAGAATGTCCTGCTAGATGCTGCACTGACTGTGGGCTTCAGAAAACCCAGTAAACAAGAACCAGCAGTTGACAGAGCACCCAAACCGTCAGCGACTGTGGTTTCAGTCTGGACTTCTGGCGATGTGGATTCTGAACCTCTCCAGTCTTCCTTCTGGGGCCTGGATTTCTAAATGACATGAAAACCTTTTTCCCTTCATCTGAAAATAGGACTTTGAACCACAAATGACCAATTTAGTGGTTTTGTTTCTGCTTAACCCATGTAAGACACTTCTGACATGTCTGGTTCATGAGTGGGTTGACACAATGTGAGACCTGTGGCCCATGTGGAGGGTCCATCTGTGTGTATTGGCCCTTGATGTGCTTACCAGATACATGAATGAATTTTGCTTGACAATCCTCCCAAGGCTACGGTTAGCGTTGCTCCTTGTCTACTTTCCACAAATCTTCTAGAACTTTTTTTTACAAAATTAAATTGTTTTGAGAGATTTTGGGGTTTCTACATCTGCAAGCCATAGTAATCAGAATTACAAGAAATAAAAACTTGAAATATTTCACTCGGTGTGTAATGATTGTCTACCTTTCTGAGGCGAGTGACAAAAACAGAACTTTTTCATAATATCTAAATTTTTTAAGCTGAACTTGTATGTGAATTCAAAGTTACCTAACTCCTGAGAAGCAGCCCCTACCATAATCCTCTCTGTGCTAAACTTTATTCTTAGCAAGGGTCCCAGTTAATCGTTCCAGAAAACAACTTTCCACTGGTTTGACTCCAGTGGTGCCAGGCATTACAATGGGTGCTTTGTATTGAAATTCGGAACGACAGACTGGGGTGAAACCCATCCCATCAAGCTCTCTATGAACTGTTTTTAAGCTTAGCAGAAATCCAAAGTTGTGAGCTGTGAAGCCATTTAGAGCTACAACTGACCAAACTCTGTGACTTTAAGTGGTCAAACACCTGGTCAATATTTTGCTAAGAGTTAATTGAGTGATATTTAGTAATGAGCTTTCACTAGACTCCTGATGGAGACTTGTTCATTTACCACTGAATGTAAAAGCAGTCTGCGCACATAGATGCTGGATTTTATCCTCTTGTGGCCACGGAGGAGAAGAATAGCCTGAATGTGGAGAACTGGAGGGAAGACTTGATGCCTTTGACAATATAGTTCATATAGTATTAATAAATTAATAGGTTTTAATCTGATTTATTAAAAAATGACACTCATGTTCAGCCAACTGTAAAGACTAGTAAATAGTGAATTTCTAGAAAGGGCAGCCAACCCTAACGATTCATTCAGTTCATGATTACTGACTGCAGTGTCAACATCAAGCTCAGGCCTCCGTGTTAGAGGCATGTCTTCCTGATTCCAGTTTCACCAAAATGCCAGACTGTCAGGGATCTACTTGCAACGTTTGAATTAAAGACATTTAATAACTTTCTAGTTTATGAAATTAAGCCATCATCTACAAAATCTGACTGGCTGGAAGTTACAAATGCATGCACACAGACAAAAGTGACGCTGAAGTGATGGTTTTGTTGATTTCCATCTCATCTTTCTCTCCAGCTCCACTGCATTTCCAACCATGGAAATTTGGCCACCCTCCAAAACCAACATCAGTACACCTTTCTGAGGAGTCTCATCTTTAAATCAGCAGGATCACATAAAAGAACTTGGGTTGGAGGCTACGATGGTGTTAAGGTGGGAGTTCCTTTAAACTCTTCATATGTGACACTACAGGCCTGATCTACAAATAAGGAGTGCTAAACTGCTTGAGTAAAATAAAAAATAGCACTCGCACCGTTGCATACGATCTACAAAGATTGCACATGCAAAGTGGTCCTCCTTAAATGAGCATTTTGCATGTTGGCTGTCATCCTGGAGCGTGTTGGAGAGCAGAAGTATAATAATAATACATAAGAATAAGAAAACATTTCATTTAGATAGGTATTCAACGTAGTCCAACAAAACAAAGCTGTAGACTACTGCTTTTAAGACTTGTTGGTAGAGGTTTTCACCACAGCTCCTCCGCCTCCCAGTATTTTGCGTTTTTTTTGCGTGTTGTGTATAGGCTAGGTTTGCACGTGCTATCAACTTTGCCCCTATTTTTGTACACGCAAACTTTTAGAAGATCAGGTCTTAAATGTTTTGAGCTAAGAGGTTGAACAGTGACTATGTAAGGTGATCTGTACAGGTTTTGCTCTTACACTGATGTTTAAAGTGATTGTATTAGGAAGGCACTTGGCTTTGGAGCAGAGGTACAAAGTTTGACTTTGCCCCATGGGCGCCTGGAGAGCCCAACAACTTTGAGGGAAAAGAGAACTGCATGGAGATAAACCTCGAAGGTAAGAAGTTATAACTAGATGTATAACTAGAACAATAGGATATGTGATTTTATTTTGCATGTTGCATGTTCATACACACATACATATTACCATTTCTTTATCTCTAAATAAAGAAATGTTTAATTAGGAATTACCACCATTTGCAAGTAAAATATCTGTTTGTCACTGGAAAGTGTGCTAAGATTTTTTCATCATCTTCCTTTATTTATTTATTTTTTTTGCATGTTTTATCACAGGACGAGATTACGTCAGTGATTTTCGCTGCAACCATGAGAATTCCTTTATTTGTGTCAGACGCCGATAACCGAGTCCAGATTGTCTTGTTGTCACATGACGACGTGTCACTTCCAGCAGGATGTCGAGGCAGTGCGGCCAACCTCTAGTCTTATAGTTATATTTTTTTCTTTTATTGGTGTGATTTTAAAGTTGAGATTAGAATATTTTGCCAGAATGCCAACTCATCAGCATCAGACCAAGATGCAGCGTCTATACTCTGAGTCAGTAGTGCATAGTAAACATATAGTAAACATATTTTGTCTAATTTAGCCTCCTGTTTGTGAGAAGCAGATGTTAGAACAGTTGTTCAAACTTCACAATGAACCTTTAAATAAGCAAGAAAACAGAAAAAAGAACCTTACCATGTAGCACCTTCTAAAAATAATAACCATTCATACACACATACATATTACCAAAAACATTGGTAAACATTGGCTATGTTACTTGAAAACCTGTCTACGAGGCACAGGCAGACAGGTTTTTGCAGCAAAACGTTTGATATCTGATGGGGAGTTTGTTCCAGAGCTGGAAACTAATCAGTACCAGTCATTTTGCTCTGATCCTGGAAGCACAAAGGGAAGAGGTTTCTGATAACCTGAGGGTTTTTCCTGATTTATACCTGACCAGCAACTCTGAAGTGTGTTTACACCCATAACTATTTAGTGCTTTATAGACCATTAACAAGATTTTCAAATCAGTACAATGAACCGAACCTTCTACACGACGACAGAGCGTGCTGTGCACCTGTGACCATTTAGAACAGAATAGAATATACTTTATTGATCCAGAAGGGGAAATTGCTTATTGGTTGATAAGCTACTCCATCTAAGATATTAAATATACAAATATAACCATAAGAGATAGTTTATTATATATATCTAAAAGTGATGAGATAATTCAATATGACTGAGTGTAAATAAATGAATAAATAACAAGAATACACATGCAAATATGTTAATCTATAAATAATCTCTAAATGACTTCAGAAAAAAATTGAATTTATCATTGAAATTAAATTTAAATCAATTTATCATGTTTCCTGCTGATGCAACATGCAGACTGAGTCTAGTGTGTTTACCTATTTTTCTTCTGCATCTTAAAGTCTAAATGGAAGCATGTTTAAAAATAATAGATGGTAAAACAAAATTAAATAGAGATCTGTATTTTAAAGTTATTGCTTATAGCGACGTCATAGTTTAGGTAATAAAGGAACAAATCAATGGCTCAACGCAATCAGCTGGGCTTTCTTAGATAGCAACTTTTTAAACTACTTTGAATTAAGTAAACTGCACTGTTCAACAACTAGGATCAATTTGAATGTATGTGTGATTGGACTGAAATGACATAAATATACTGAATTGAACTGAATTACATTTAATGAAGCCAATGATGTTCAAGTTAAAACTTGAATTGTTTTCACATGCAAAAAATTGGTTGTTTAAATGAAATAAAGGGTGATTGAATGTTTGCTCAATATGTTGCATTTATTTCTACATTTCATTGATCAGTTAGCTCTATTTACTACTAGCCAGTTTAAAGCAACTTCTCAGAATATTAATCATGTCTTATAAAATCAGCTTGGTCAGTTGCATAACTTGTGTTGTTATTTTAATGATGCATTTTCTTCATGTAACATTGTAAAAGCAGGTTTGTGTTGCTGCAGTGGATCTGAGTTTTGTGTATCTATTTTGGTTGACTGGTATTGTAATGTTTTTACTGAGGAACTGACTTAACACAGCGAAGACTTTTGAAAATGACCTTTGACTCACAAAACAATCGCACAAACTGCACAATGCCTCCAGGAAAAAACAAACAAACTTGCTTCAGTTTGTTTATGTGCTGATTTAATCTGAGCCAAACATACAACATAATACTTTTTGGACCAAACTTTACGCTTGACTTAATGGAGTCCAGTAAGTGCAATTCTCCTGACAACCGACAAACCCAGACGTGTGTGTTAGATTGGCGGCCAGACAGAGATGTTCAAGTTCGGCAGTGGCAGACGATGAAGCCAGTATGTAGAGGTATGTAGCATTTAGAGGTATGTAGAGCACCCACATGTTGTACTCTAGTAAGATTAGCACTACTTCAGGATATTTTTACTCAAGAAGGAAAAAGGGAGACATCTAAAAAATTCCCCAAAAAACTGTAAAAACTGTAAAAAAAAAAAAAGTACTTGTTAAAAAATAAGGCTACTCAAGAACAGAGTACTAGAGTGGTACTGCTGGTTCACATTTAAAAAATGAGTTTTCTATACCAAAAAAACAACAACAACAAAAAACAACGAAACTAATGTTGCATGTTAGAATAGGGTGGCATTCTTCCAGTGAAAATGTTTGTATCTTAATTTAACCTCCAAATGGCACAACAGCTGCTGCAAATGTAAAATTACATCAGAACTGCATTTTTGGCTAAAACGTGTTTAGTCAGACTTAACTCAAGGTGGAGAGTGTCCAGAATAGTACCCAAGTTAGGTAGAGAGTGCCAATAATTCAATGTATACTCAAGGATAAGCGAAACGTACGGCACAGTGAAACTACTACCACAAGAACATGAAATAGCAGCTGCCGATTAAACTGAATATTACAACCTTGACACGAATATTTGATCAGTAGCGCCGTGAAAATGGTCGGACCTGCCTCCTGGCTGCAGTGCGCGCTCCCGACACAGGAGGAACAGAATTTCACTAAACTTTTTAAACTAACTGGGGAACAGAATTTCGCACAAGTACTCGCTTCATACTCCTGTGCCATAAAAAAGGCTTGAGAGTTTGCTTGACCGCAAAACTGAACTTCAGGTCGTACGGTGCCTTCGAATAAAATAGGAAAATGTATATTTCTCGTTCCTTTGTTTGTGTAAATAACATAAGTTCACACTATAATTATATTTCTTGACTACAAGCTAATATGTGATACACGATTTTAGCAATTTGACGTAAATTACCTTATAAAGGTAAAATACATCCTCTTGTCGTTTTTATAACATTTCTCAACGTGAACGTTTCAAGAAATCTGTTGTAAATAATTTGGTAACATAAAACCTGTAAAGGCAGCCATAGAACCATCCTGTACACCCCAGTTTCCAAATAAATAAATAAAAATAAAAAAGCAAGAAATAGACATCTTTCCCATTTCCGATGGACATTGAATCAGGCACAAGTTCTCCATGTTGTTACAGCCGCAGCTCTTTTTCATGCAACTAGGCAGGAGAGCATTGTTAGCTGTAATTCGTTTCCAACTCCATCCTGGTGTGTTAAACTGCGGTCGCTCTGTACTCGTAGTTCCGCCTGACTAGCCGGTCTCCAGGGAGCTTATTTAGTGTAACACGCAGCTAACGTGCTACACTAAATTTATCCGGCTTAAACAGTTCCTGCAGCTGCTACAGCTCCCCATACATGTGCTCCTACCGGAGAGGCAGCTGCCTGAGTCTGTGCCCGCGCGGATCCACCTATTTTGGAGACGTTCCTTGAATCGTGACGGGCCCGAGTAGGTAAGAAGCGTGCTGTGACTATTAGCAGGGTTTATAAATACTACCGATGAATCCTGCAGAACACCGAGGAACACTGAAGGCGCCATGAAGTCATCTGGCTCAGGTGTGATGGGCTGTTGGGCCCTAAAGAGCAGTTTTTGGGGACCACCTCCCTTTAGCTCAGATCACATTAGCACCGTTTGATCTGTAAACATGCAATCAGTAAAGTGACAGAAGGATCCGTTTTTAGTTTTAAGTTAGCAGTGGATCAGATTTTATGGATTTCTGTTTGTGCATTTCAGCAGATGAAGGGCAGATGGTCGCTGACATAGGCAGCAGGGCTCTCGAGTCAGCACGCTGAGTAACCTTTGCTTTACTTTCTTCAGTATTGTCATTAATTGTAAACAGTCATAAAATGCTCATAACCTTACCCTGGCTCATGCTTACTTGTATATTTTCAGCTTATTTGGGAGGAAATAAAAAAAAAATCAGAAAAATTAATATATTGATACTTTTAAAAATGCTGAGTTATTGAACACCTAAATGAGTATAAACACCAAAAATATATGATTTTAGGATTGGGTTGAAAGAATTGGAAGGAAGACAAAAATACAGCTTTATTTTTTTCTTAGAAAAATCACAGAAACTCTGATTTATTTTTTTCCAGCCTCGTTTCCCACTATGGTGAACCAGGTGCAGCAGGTGGACGGCACCTGGCAGTCGTGTCGAGGCGACTCCAGCGGCGCCAGCAACGGCAGCTCCGAGAGCTCCAAGGAGAGCTCCCGCTGCTCCACGCCGCTGCTGGACGCTGACCGCTCTGATCGGCTGCGGGAAAAGATGAGGAAGAGGATGGACTCCGGAGATCAGTGGTTCTCCCTGGAGTTCTTCCCTCCACGCACGGCCAGCGGTGCTGTCAACTTGATCTCCAGGTACAGAAACCGGCCGACGCCCCTCCAGGGTTTCTGAGGGGCTTTCCGACCTTTGACCTCAGGCAGACCACGACAGAATATTCTGCTGAAAACCCAAGTAATGTGGAGACGTTTGGGAAGAACAAAATGGCATCCAGCTGACTGACGGCATCTGAATGCCATGTCTAAAGTATTTGACGGGGCTGATGCTTAATTTTTCTGACAATAACCTGTTGTGTGCCAAGTTTTCTACTTGTTGGTATCATCTCCTGCACACACACACCCACACAGACACATACACACACACACCGAGCTCCAAACACAGCCATAAACCAAGACTTTTGCACTGCCAAAGGAAACACGATTCAACTTTACTGTTAAAAACTGTAAAGTGTGATATGAACAATAATTGAGTTATCGCATCCTATTTAGGTCTAACTGTGTGAAACGGCTTCATGTTTTAGTTTAAAAACTTCCAGGCCTGTGAGGTTTTGCACCTGACAGTTTTATATATTTTTGTGAAACTTCAGTAGGTATTTTTTAAAATATTTTATTTTTCTTTACCGCTACTGACCCTTTGCAACTACATCACCTACCCATGACGAGGCGTCATGACTGACATTGCAAGTGAGGGACGCAAGGATTGAGACACTCATTTTCTTTTCCTAATATATTGTTTTGGCCGATAAAGGCTCCTACTTGTTCAAGTCGAGCTAGCTTGTCTGCCTGGTTGTTGTTCAAAAACAGCAATATTTACTAAAGTTGGTAATGTATGGTATTGATTTTTGGAAGAGTTGAGTAGATTACATTTTTGTTTTTGTTATTTGTTTCATATGTATGACAGGACTTTCGTAAACGAGTTTCAACAGATTTTCCTATATAAATAAATGATTCATAATAACAATAATAACAATTTACTAAATTTGGAAATAGCTGGCTTAAAAACCCCTTCTGGTGTGTTTGTTGATGTGATCAAATCTGCCAGTATTCAGATCACATGATTTATATCATTGATGTCATAATGTCATTACACAGAAACAGACTTAAATGCGTTCAAAAGACTAGATACATACCAGTTTTTCTTGTACACTGTGTTCCAAATTATTATGCAAATGGACAAGTGATTCATATTTTCTTAAATGCTCAATACAAATGATGGTCAGTATAATTTTCAAGTCATGAACTATTACAGTATAAATCAGATTTTACTGAACAAACTTCCCAATGAGAAAAACACAAAAAAACTCAAAAATGCTCTTTTCCAAATTATTATGCACAGCAGATTTTCTAAACATTTTATGGATTATAAAGAACTGCAAATGGTCATTCTTCAAATGTTCAGCATTAAGCGGTCACATGTACTAAAATAAAAATCTATTTCAATGTAAACCATCTTAACAGAGTTACATGTTAACATAGGACCCCTTTGATATCACCTGCACAATTCCTGCATCCATTGAACTTGTGAGTTTGTGGAAAGTTTCTGCTTGAATTTCTTTGC
>CAEGAE010093599.1:0-15191 GCA_903067095.1 Girardinus metallicus | reverse complement strand
TTCATAGGACAGGAGAGTTTTGAGTCTTGAGCAGCGATGAAGGTCAGTTGGACTCAATACAGCAGAGCTCTGAACTCACCAGGACCGAAGATCAAAACTCAGATTTAAAATACAAACAATGTACAGATTTTTTTAGGTAAAATTAATATCACATTTTCACAACAAAATGACACCAAACTGTTTCAGAAACGACATCTGGTGAAAATAAAAATCACACTGTGAATATTTCTCACTGAAAACTTTTTCTACAATATTTCAAATAAAGAAAACAAACAGAAAAAATTCAGTTTCCTTTTTAAATAAAAGTTTCATAACAAAAATCATTTCTAGATGTTTATCAATACAGTGTAGAACTGAACTGATCTGTTGATTAATCAATTAATAATTGATGCTCAATAAGAGGATTTTACTTTGTACATAATTGAGGTGAAACTGCAGCTTCATGAGTAGAAAATATTTACAAACAGGATTTTATTTCATCTAAACGTCACATTATAGATTCTCTGTTCAGTTTTATTTAATTCCATCTATGTGGTCATTTTTACAGCAAATTAACTTTCTGAGTCAAAACTGCAGTTCCTGGTTAATCCATCACTAAATTAGCGACTCTTTGTTTAATAACTAATTAAACATTTTATTTAGATCCATTTTTCAGGATATTAATCTAAAAACTATGTTCAAATAAAAACATCCCATATAAGAAAATGTAACCATCATTTTGTTTTTCTTTAGAATAAAACCTAAAATTAAAAATTCAATATTTTCTCTTTAACAATTAAAACAGATTAAACAAAGTAAATATTGAAAAATGTCGTTTTGTGGCTCAAGAATCTTTTTGTTTAACTGGAAAAGAAAAATAAAACATTTCAGATTGTAAAAGTTCCAGACGGCTGGACCAAACAAAGACCAGCATGATGAGGACGCAGGGCGGAAACGGGCCGGACAGAACCGCCAAGAGGGACCACGGACCAGGACCAAGACCGGGACCGGGACCAGGACCAGAACCAGGACCAGGACCAGGAGCAGGACCGGGACCAGAACCAGAACCTGGACCAGGAACAGAACCAGGACCGGGACCGGGACCGGGACCGGGAGGGACGGAGAAACGGCGGCAGAATGTCTTCAGTTCTCGTCCTGAAACTCTGAACTCATCTGTGGAGAAAACAAGAACTAATTAATTCATCTGCAACAGAACCAGTTCAGTTCCGAACCGTTCATGTTCAAAGTTCCAAACTAAAAGCTCTGAGCCACCAGGGGGCGCCAGAGCTGCAAGTTCAGCCTCATTTCAGAAAATTAAAAAGGCCATTTTATTCTCAATTGATCTCACATTATATCTTTTATACGTTTAACACGACAGAATATTAGAGCCACAATAATACTAACATTATGAGAATAAAGTCATCACATTATTTCTTATATTTCTGTGTTGTGAAAAAGGTGAACATTATATTATAACAAGTTCTTTTTGCTAATTTTCTAAATCTTAAGATAGAAAATACACAAAATGACTCAGATATTAAGTCAATTAATAATAATAAAAAAATCTTACTATTACAAAAGTACAGTCAAACTTTATTCTAATAATTGTGTTTTTTATTTCTACTGTTTGCTCAGTGTGGCTCTAATACTTTGTTGTTCTTGAAAAACTAAAACCTCGATATAAATAAACTGTACAGATTAACTTTAGCTAACGTTGTTAGCCGCCGACTGGAATAATTCATAAACTATCAATACATTACATGAACCAGAATTAGATCCTTAAACTACCAATATTTCCATTTTACTGGATATTTTGTTCCGTCTGATGATGTAATTTTTACATATTACATTATTGATATTTCCATCAGCTGCTTGCGGCGCCTTTTACCAAATAATCTCTTACTTGAGTAAAAACATGTTTTAGTATTTCTACTCTAACTTCAGTTCAACCTTTGGTTTCTGTTCCCATCTGAACATTTCATAATTATTTCCAATTATTTCTCACCAAATTGTAACGATAAACTGATACATTAGTGGAGGTAAAGAGGTTCAGGTCCTCCATTTTAGGGGCGTTTACTGTCCTCTGATTGGCCAGCTGCTGACCAATCAGAGGACGTATTGACGGGTCAACCGTCCAAACCAAAGGTTGCTCAATCTGTGGCTCGGTTGCCAAGCAGAGGACGAGGCTCACAGAGTTTGGGTCGGCCATGCAGGACTACCGACATGCAGCCACACTTTACCTGAGGGACAAAGTCCTGCAGGTCCATCTGGAGACACAGGAGACGGACAGATTCAGAGCAGGACAGGAGGACGAGGTCAGAGGGCGTCGCTATAGCAACAGTCGGTGTCACCACACGATTCGCAGCATCAGCTAATTTGCGCTAAAACAAATACTTACAGGGACGGTATTTGTGTTCATATTTGCTTTTATTCATCATAAAAATAGTAAATTATTTAAAAAGAATAAGAAGAAATAAAGATAAAAACGGTTTAAATGCGTTTTGCTGAACTGCTTCTGAAATAAAGACATTTATTAAATGTGTCAGGACTGTTAGCATAAAGAGCTAACAGGAGTGTTAGCTCTTTATGCTAACAGCTAAATAACTGGTAGCCATTTATGCTAACAGTCTGAACTATTAGCAAAAATGTTGAGAAATTTTACTTTTGTTGAATAAAATTATAATATCTTAATTTAAAGCTTCTATATTTATAGGGATGTGAATGTTGGACGCGCTACACAACTTCTGCCAGCAGGAGGCGCCTCTGGAGCAGCGCTGCTCTCACGTCGTTCAACATAAACCATCAGATTTTCCGGAACTTTTCAGCTTTAAAATCCGTTTCTGGCCGTTAGGACGGGGACGTGTGTGTCCAGCGTGTGGACAGATTAAAACGAGACGTGTGGAGCTGAAGAAGGACTCACCACGGCATCGATGTCTCTGGGACTGACGTATCGCTCCAGAGCCTTGTAGTCGTCTGGAGACATGGGCATCATGTTGTCCTGCAGTCTGGACGGGTGTCTGGATGTGGACGGACCACAAGGACGTTAGTCTGTTTTTATCACATTTCAGGCTCAAAGCATCATTTTATTAAACAACAAACTGTCACAAACATTTTTACTGCACCCAAAGTTCCTTTTCATCCAAAAATGACTTTTTTTCCCCAAAATGAAGCTAATTTACTCTTGTTGAAGTAGAAAACCTGCAGCAAGGCGGCAACGTTTCTTAGTAAAGTAACTTAAAGTAAAATGGTTTGTTTTGGCAGCTGTTCAACAGGATCTTTTCATTTTCACTTATTAACAGCCATAAAAACGTTCATGTCTCTTTCTGCTAACAGCTGAGCGTCTCTTACACTTCAGACACGGAGATGAGCTCCGTCTTCATGTAGCCGCGGACCTCCGGGACGTCCGTGTCCATCGGCTCTTGAGCTGCAACAGAACCAGGAGGTTAAGGAGTCCCACCGGGTCTCTGGACGCGGCGCTGTGAATCGGCGCGCGGCGCTCACTCTCTGACGGTTTGGGGTAGTACTTCCCGAAGGCCTTGTCCTTGGGGACGTCGGGGTAGAGGAAGCGCAGCGGGTTCTCCGGGATGTTCTCCACGGCCATCACCTTGTAGGTGCGGATGATGTCGGGCAGCGACACGGCCGACAGCTCCTTCTTGGTGTACGGCTCCACCGAGTGGTAGACGGGCTTATCTGGGCCGACGGAAACGCGGTTCAGAAAGACAGAACAACAAGCGCCATAAATGCTATGCTAGATAGTCTGGAAGAGTGACGGCTGCAGCTTGTGCTCCGACGGGAGCCCAGCAGTCCTTTCACAATAAAAGCCCGGCCTGCGTTACCGTGGACGTCGTGCTCGATCCAGGTGAAGGTGATGGCGCCCTCCTTGCTGCTCTCGCTGAACCTCAGCAGGAACGTCCCGGGACATTTGTTGCTCAGCAGCGCCTTCTCCCTCTCCTTGCTGATGAAGCCCATGATGCAGCTGCACACAGGATGTGACTGTAACCATGGAAACGCTGCGGCGGCGGCGAGTCCGGCGGCGGCGCTTACCCGTCGTTCCACAGCGACAGCAGGTGTCTCTTGATCAGGTCCAGGATTCCTTCGATCCACAGCCAGAAGGGGAACGATTTCTCATTGGCGCTCTGCTGCAGAGACGACAAACACGTGAACCGGGTCCGCCCGACGGCGACCCCGGCGACGACCCCGACCGCGACCCCGGCGACGACCCCGGAGCCTCACCTTGCAGAACTTGGTCCAGGGAATCGTCCCGTCTGGATTCCTCTGAGCTTTTGCTCCTGCCAACAAAAACAATCATGTTACACTTCAGAACCAGAAACCCGATAATCTGGACAGAACCAGAGTGAAACCAGAACTAATTCAGTCTGAACACATAAACAAGTAGATTCAGGAACAAAATTAGATACAAGAAAAATTAAATTGGGAAAGAAAATGATAAAAACTACAAGATAAAACCACTAAACTAGTGAGAAACAAACACATTGAAACCAGAATAAAACTGGGACAGAAGCAGAACCAAGCAGAGATAAAACAGAACAAAACATCAAAATGATATTAAATAAAATAAAGATGAAACTACAGGAAACCAGCAAAAACACAAAACCAAAGATATTCGTCTCGTTTCTGGAGAAAATATCTGATTACACCTAAAATAACTTTTCATCAGCATGTAGCAGGTTTTTTACGCCAGTAATTCCTAAACATTAATGAAGAAATGAAACTTTTACATCAATATTAAGAAATGATTTACTAGTAAATTAGTTTCTTCTTATTTTAAGTGTCATAAATATTTTCCCAGGAAGACAGACGTTGTGTTTTGGCAGCGAGTCTGTCCTGTTTTGTTCTGTTCCTGGTTCTGTTCTGGTTCTGTTCTGTTCTGTTCCTGGTTCTGGTTCTGTTCCGGTCCCGGTTCTGACCCAGCAGCTTGTCGGCCAGCATGTTGAGCTGCTCCTGGTTCAGGCCTCTCTTGGTGACGGAGGAGAACTGCCAGCTCAGCACCTCGGACAGCTGGGACCACTTGGCGGACGGCGGCGACAGGAAGAACTTGAGGTTCTGTTGGACAGAGCGGGTCGTTAGCGTCGGGTCGGCACCGAGGAGGAGGAGGAGGAGGAAGGGCGGGCCTCACTCTGGGTTCTGTGGTCAGCATGTTGTACCAGAGGATGGAGGCCCAGCCGCTGGGCAGCTGGCAGACGTTGGAGATGACCACGAGGGGCAGCGCCATGGCCTGGAACACACACAGGGTTCAGTTCTACCGGGCCCAGCCGGTTCTGGAGCCCGGCGCCGGGTCCGGCTCACCTCCACCTTGATGTGGAGTCCTGGGGAACCGGACTGGTTCAGGTGCAGCTCCGACTCGAAGCTGAGCGAGTGAAGCTCCTCGGTGACGATGAGCGGACCCTGAGGGACGCCGCAGGAAACGGGTCAGACAGAAACCGAGCCGGACCAGAACCCACGCAAACTCTACATTTTATTGTTTAAAATCCTACAATGCAATAACTGCAGCTTCTGCTAAAAGAGATATTTTTAAATGAATTGATGATTATTATTATTTCACTCTCTCACCTCGTTGGTTCTGTTCCCGGCCAGTTTCTGCTCCTTCAGTTGCTGCACAAATTAAAACACATTTCAGGTTAAAAACATTTTTCACAACATAAATATTTTAAGACAATCAAACTGTAATCAGCTGTGTAATGTCCAACATGACCACAAGGGGGCGACATGTTCCTGCAGCTTCTCTTACATTTTATTGTTTCTTTCCCTTTTAGTTTAGGTAACATAAGCCTTATAACCTTCAGTCTCGTTTGTTTTGTGTTGTTGATATATTTTTTATTTGTATTAATCTAGATCTCATCAGACGTTCCTCACCAGATGCCTGAACTCGGCCGCCAGGCTGCCGTTGGACTCCTCCATGTTCATCACCTTGGTGTTCGTCCCCAGGATGTTGAACTTACGGAACCTGGAAACAGGCGCCATGTTTCCTTTGACTTTGGAAATGTTGACCTTTGACCTCGGAGTTTTCATATTTAAAAAAAGTGCGACAGCGCTGATAAAATATGAATTTCAAATCTCCTTCTCTACCTTTACATTGATCCATTTTCTGAACAATTTAGAACAACATGTTAGAGGAGCTGTTAGCAGAAACAACCTGAAGTTAATCTGTTCTTAATCAGGTTTGTGTTTCATCAGATGCTGCAGTTAACCCAGCAGGATGTTTCCTAGGTAACGGGTAAAGTGTCGGACGTACCCTTTCTTCTCTGTGACGTCCCTGTGGGAAACAAACAGCAGAGTTATTGTCAGACGGAGGCGGCTTGAACTCGTCCGCATGAGCTCAGCTTACTTATCGAACACGGCTTTGACTTTCAGCTGGTAGTTGAACTCGTGAAGCTTCACCAGGAACCTGAACGCAGACAGGAAGTTAAGACGTTCCAGAAGAAGACGTGACTTCCTGCTGGGCTCTCGGAGGAGTTTGGTTCTTACCGGAGCTTCACGGTGAACTGGACGCCCGTTTTCAGCACCAGCGGCCTCTGTGGGTGCGTGGGCATGCAGGGCTGCCGCTCCACCACCAGAGAGCTGCAAACACAAGCAGACGCCATGTTGGCCCGGCAGCGGCGGCGGCGGCTCCAGAGGACGGGTCGCGGTCGTACCTGGACAGCAGGTTCTTCAGCAGGTCCAGAGCGCGGTTCTCCAGGTGGCTCTTCTTCTGGGAGATGGGGTCGTTTTCGTAGGTGAACTTCTGCTCCAGCTCCAGCATCTTGTTCAGGTGCTGCCGGACCTGCTGCAGCGACTCGGCGACGGCGGTGAACCTGCAGCAGGTCAAACGCTCGTTCAGCAGAAACCCACACAAAAAACGCTTTTTAGATCCAAAAGTAACACTAATTACTTCAAATAGTGACGGATTATGGTGGAAAAAAAACATTTTCTACAGATCAATTTGTAGAAAATGTTGAAAATCCCAAACGTAACAAATAAATACATTTTTTCTGATTAAAAATAATTAATTTTAAGATGTTTTTCTGATAAAATTGCATCAATATTCTTGTAATTTCACAAAAGTCTTCATAGTTATGCTCTCATCCTCCATCCCAAAGAAGAAATGATTAAAATTAAAGCAACTTCTTCAAAATATTTTCTGTCATTTGTGATTTACAGAAAATAAAACAAAGAAAATCATAAATCTGAGATGAGAAAATTAATGACTGGAAATCAGATTCACTTGTAAAAATAAATAAGTATTAAATAAATAAATACATGAAAAATTATTTTACAAATGGAAATAAGATCTGGTACAACAAAAAGAATGATTGGAAATCAGATTTGCTAGAAAATTAAGAAAATAATAATTTATAAGAAAAGTAATTTAATAAATCTGAGATAAAGCCTGAAAAAAAAACAAAATTCAAAAAATCATAAATCTGGTTGTAGAAAACCAATAATTGGAAATCATGTTTGATATAAAAAATAAAAAATAAACAAAGAACTATGTTGAAAAATTTGAAATTTGATCTGGTATGAAAAAAGTAACAAATCAGATTTACTATAAAAAAAAATCTGAAATAAGATTTTAAGATCTGGTTTGAAAAACCAATAATTGTAAATCAGATTAGATATTAAACTCAGCATGTAAACGATGTTAAACTCAGCGCCTCACCAGTTCTGCAGCTGGTCCACGCAGGCGTTGGGCGGGCCGCCGATGCAGGCGATCTGCTGCCGCTGCTTCCACTCCGGCAGCTCCTCGTTGATCAGGTCTTGGATTAAACTTTGGGTGAGGTTCAGCAGCTCGCTCAGGAAGGACACCACGTCCTGCCGCACAAAACGCGCCGTGAGTCTGCCGGCCTCCGCAGGAAACGCTGCCGAGCGCCACGGCGGCGGCGGCGGCGGCGGCGGCGACTCACGTGGCGTTTCTGCTTCAGCTCGATGCACATCCTGGCCGTGTTGAACTTCTCCTTCTCCAGCTCCTTGGCCGACATGCCGTTCAGCTCGTTCTCTAAGGAGGGAACATCACAACCAATGTTTCACACGTGGCGACGGAGATTCAGTAAATATACGCGACCTTTGACCTGCTGGGAAAATGTGCAGCAAAATGTCACAAAAACAGATTTAAATGGACGATAAACTGACTCAGAAGTTACAGAAACACATTATGTTGCTTTGAGAGTCTGAAAGAGCAACAGACTTTACATCATACTGAACATTTCATAGTGGAACTGGAAGACGTTCTGTTATCCACAATCATGTTAGACTGTGATGGCGCTGGACCAGAACCCGTCCTGCTTACGGTTCTTCAGCGTGTTCATCTTGAAGTTGTACTCGTCCTGCAGGTCCTCCAGGTTCTTCAGCAACTGATCCAGGAACTGGAAGAGAAAAACTGGACCTTTAATGAGGTTTAACAGAAACCGACAGGATGAACCTGAGTTTGTCCAACCTGGACTTTGTCCTTCAGCTCCTTGACTTTGTTGTCCAGCTTCTGCTTCTCCACCACCATGGCCGACACGGTTCCTTCTCCTTCCTGCTGCAGAAACAGCGTCAGGTTTTCACCGAGTGGGAAACTCGCCAAAAATACACAAAGAACCGCAAACTTAACACCATGTCCACAGGAAGTTTTAACAAATCAGAATGAGTGATTACTAGAATATTTGATTTTGTTCACAATATGATTAATAAACTTTTGGAGAAAACGACACATTGGCGGGTTTTTACCTCGGCTTCCTTTGCACAGGCCAAGATCTTCTGCTCCTCCTTCAGGTTCCTGGAGATGATCATCGCCATGGTAACCGGGTCCTCCTGGAAGCGATCCTGCAGACACACAGACGATCGCCGCCGGTTAGAGCGCGTTAACCTCTGACCCCTGGGCGGCGGCGGCGGCGGCGGCGCCGACCTGCAGGTTCCGTTTGATCTTGCGGAAGTTGTGCTGCTGCAGGAAGTTGCTCTCCAGAGCGAAGCGGCTGTGCTGGTCGTCCAGCTGCGCCAGCAGGTCGTGGAAGCGGATGGTGGCCAGCGAGTCCTGCACCGCCACCGTATCCCTGACGACGAGCAGGAAGAAAACAACATCAGCTTCAGACGGGAAGCTCGGCGCAGCTCTTTTTCCTCTTCCAACTGTCGCTCCTCCTTGTTTTGGTGCATTTTTTCATCCTTTGCTCATTTGTTGTCATGTGTAACCATAGCAACAGGGTGTTTTACAACCTGGAGCAGCTGATTAAAACTGTATTTCCTCCACAACTTGTAACAACAACATTTAGTTTCCCTTTGGGATCAGCAAAGCTTCAGGATTTGTTCACGTTTCTCACAAGAAAATTCAAAAACTTCTCAAACTTTTCCAGCAACAAACCTTGGAGATAAAAACATTAAAGTGAGCTTAAAACACAATCATGTCTTATTACAGGAGTTGGGTCGTAACGTTTAAGAGAAAATGTACTTTTAGGAGCATTTTCCTGAAGTGTGAATAAAGTTGGACCGAACAGAATCGGCTCCTTACCAGTCGATGCTCTCGATCCACCTGCTCAGGTACTGCCGGATGTCCATGGGGAAGGAGTCATCGTACAGCTGGTCCACCTGCTCCAGGTACTTACTGTCCAGCATCTGCAGCTGGCACCACTGCGCCATCTGCTGGCCACAAGCAGCAGCTGCATCAGGACTCACTTCAACTTAATTAGAGGAGAAACTGGAACCTATTTCTGCTCCAAAATGTTAACATGTCATCAATTAATCAACTTCAGGGCGTAAACTGTGGGTAAAGTTGAATACATATTTCTGATGTACATTTTAGAACCAGACTGCCAGAACAGCAACCAGCCCATAATCATTTTTATCATCTGTTCTTTTCATTCAAAGCCTCTGACATTGTTAAAATCTCACCAGATCTGACCACTTTTGGCCCCAGAGGGAGAAAATATTATGAAACCAGAAAGTTCCTCCTTGATGGGATTTCACCAGAAACTGAAAGCTACAAGGAACCAGTTCTAAGCCGCTGAGGAAGATGCTCCGTTACACTGCGATCGGTGAAAAAACACTGAAAAATACAATTAAAACAGCCTTTTTGTCTGCTTACAAACTAAATCACGCTTTCTCAAATCCCCAGCTGTACTTTGAACAGCAAATAAAAGCAGTGTACAACAATCCTTTAAGTATTTTGGTGTAGTTTTCCAGTTCAGGTTGTTTAAAAACAGCGGAACGTCCCTTTAAAACTGGCCAGACGCGTGTATTTACTGCCCGACCTGCTAGCTGCAGCTGTTCAGGTGGGCGGCGACGCAACATATTAGCATATTAAACATTAATTAATATCTACAACATAACAAAGTACTTCTGCTGCCAAAATGTTTCCACTTAGGCCATAAAACCCGACATTTTTTCTCAAACTTGTCTAAAACTACAAACTTCAGCAACTAGCTTAGCCGAGTGTTTTGTTTTGCTAATAAAAAAACACGTGCATCATAAAACGCTTCCGTGGTTATTCAGACAGGAGAATAAACTTACTTTTTAGTCTGTGGAAAGTTATTATCTCGCCGTGAAAACAGGTTTTATTTCCTGAAGGCTTGTTCTGTTACAAGAACGCTAGCTGAGTACTCCTGTCAGCTTCTTGCCCCCTTTCCGTTGATGAAACCTAGCTAACAGTTCTCAGCCAATCAAAACGAAGAACCGACTACAGACTCCCGCCTACTTCCTGGTCTTAGCCAATCGGAAGAGGAAAAAGTGGCTGTTCCGTCAATCGTCACATACATGCACAATAACAGTACCTTAACACCAGTTTTTTACGTACGAGCTTTATTTCATCGATCTAAGCTCACGGTTAGGATAAATCCTATACTTTTATGTATTTTAGACGAATCAGATTGCATTTGAAATAAATATTCAAACGTCGGGTGAAAACAAATTCGCATTTTAGGGGGAGGGAAGACGATTCAGAGAACAGCGTGGGGAAATCACGTGTTTTCAGAGAAAGAAGGTAAAACTACGTCAATTCTGAAAGTGAAACTTAAGGAAAACATGGACATTATGAAGAATAAACGGGAGTTTGTCCGAAACTAAATACAAACCAAAACACTACTGCTAGAATTTTAAATAAAAAATGTAGTGATTTTTGTTTAAATAAATTCTTTCACACATAACAAACATAACATTTAAACCATTAATCTCCACGGAAAACAGTTACGTTGTTAAAAATGTTTTACTTTCAAATGAAGTGATTTCAGTTCACTTTTCCTAAACATTTGACCAGAAATACAGTAGGCTATTTAAGCTAAAGCTTGTGTGTGAGTGGCCTAATCAAAGTTCAACCTGAACACTGACTGAAATGGACGTAGTTTTGCGTAGGAAGGAAGGAAACATCAGGGTTTAATTATGTAAAACTGATAGAAACACAACCCAGAAGACTTAGAGGTGCTGCTGCACGGAGAGTCAATTCTAAATATCGACTTTATAAGCAAATTCACACCAAACTTTCATGTTTTTATTTGGGAAATATGCTGAAAATATGCAAGAGTCAATAAGAAAACATGTTTTTGCATGTTTTCTTATTGAAAAGCAATCACACTTTACAAAACAATCAAAGATCTGTACTCGGATTTTTAAGAGTGGTTTTGCTTGCATTAAAATCAAGTAAAAGAAATTTTGCAAATACATGAAACAGGAAATACATTAAGACTCCTTTTGTTGAAAATTAAGTCAAAAAGGACAAATTTTAGTGACAATAAGACAGGATGGGAATCAAAATGGCAGAAAAGTTATTTTATTATTTATCAATCAATTTATCTCAAGAAACTGGCTTGAAATGCAAAGTTTGATAGAAAAGAGATGAAGCGCAGATTGAAGAGAAATGTACAACAGAGTCTTTTAAAATCTGAAACTGGAAACAAAGAAATAAGTTTTATAACTCTGTCAAAGGACAGGATGTGATTTTTAGAATCAAGCCTGTTTAAAGTGATCAGTGATGTGAATCTGAGTGAGTTTCAGCAGAACAGAGTCTTTACGGGTCACAAACCCCCATGAAGACAACAACAGTCAGGACATCTGCTCTGGGAATTAAACTGGGATCCAACTGGGATCCCAGTTTCCGTTCCGACACCGATCCGAGTTCAGCTCCCCGGGAAAATACGGATTAAATGATTCAGATCGGATCAAAACGTCAACATTTCACATTTCCTCCAGACAAACCCTAAAGCGGGCTGCAGTTCTCCTGATCCGCCACTAGGTGCTGCTGTGCTGCATTTACACAGCTCACTTAACAATAAACCAGTTTCCACTTTCAGGCCAAACACTTTAATAACTTGTAGTTTTGTGTGTCGGTACAAGAAGATGATACATTTTATTCACCTCTGATGATCTTCTGAACAAATCGCAGCGAGAAATGAGCAAACAGACAACAGGTGGCGCGTCACTCGGTTCATGTTTTCAAAACAAGGAGGACGTCCTGCGGACTGCGCTCTGGTCAAGGCTCAAATCAGGACAGGCAGCAGCAGGACTCCAGATCTATTCAAGGTCCGAACGTCTTCAGCCACACCAGACAAACTCCGGGACTTTATTGGGGAAAAACATATAAATTTAACAGCAATTTGGAATAAAAACTCCTGCAAGTTCATTGTTCAGTTTATTTAACAACTCACAATAAGGTGCAGCAAATGAGACAAACTCAGTTTGTTATATTTATATGTAGTGAGCAGCACAAAGGTTAGAATCAAATCATCTGTCTGAATAAAAACAAACCCTTTTCCTCAACATGCTGAACTATTAATGCTCATCTGGGACAATCTAGAGATTTAATTATCAAACAGAAACTCTTTCATTTGATGTTCAGTATTTACATTTTTTGCGCAGGAACATAAAAAATATTTGCAGAAAATCTGCAATATATAAAAATACAATTTCGGAAGGTGAAATAGCTAAATTTAATGCTATTGGTTGGTGTTTGCAAATCAGCCAATCCAGGAGCTTCATTTACTTTACTTTGTGCTGATTGGCTGAAACCTTAAGAGGTAATAAAACATCCGTTTCCGACAGTTTTCATCGTATGTATTTATGCATATGAAGGTATTTTTGGTGTCTGCGCTATTAAAATATTCAGCTATACATGTTGACGGCGTATCAGGGTAAATACAAAAAATAAATTCTGCCAACAAATATCTGAACTCAAAAAGTCAAAAAAATGCAAGAAAAATATTTAATTAATCTCTGAAATTTTCTGAAAAAAAATAAAAACAAGGACATTTCTGAGATCCAGAAGTTTATCATTTATAACTAATGAAACGCCAAAAATTTCCAAAATGTGAAGACGGTAAATTTCTGAGATTAATTTCAAATAAAATGAATTATGAATTTGTTTTACTGTTGGAGCTCAGTTGTTTCTGGAGAATCTCTCTTCCTTTCCCCTGAGAAGATCTGAACGTTTCTCAGTTTTTTCTTGCCAATGTTTTAGTTTTGGAGCTCAGAGGTCAAGAGATGAACCTAAACATTTATGAGTTTTTGGCAGAAATGTACTTCCTGTTTCCTAACTGGTCACTGTAAATATCTGACCTCCTGTAAATGTTATTTTCCTGAAGCCACAGTGTTTCGGTCCTGCCAGTCTTCAGGATGACGGCCGTTCCTCCAGACGCTTCGTTCATGACCAGGTTCTCCAGGCGCCGATTTATTTGTCTCAGTAAACGAAGCTGGTCTTCACGAGCAGCCGCAGCCGTCCACCACCATGGACGGGATCTTCCCGTAGATGATCTGCTCCTTGCGGTTGAAGTAAAGCATGTTGATGGGCGACATCTTGGTGGGCGTGCAGCAGGGCCCGGCGGAGCCGCGCGGGTTGGCCTTGTTCACCAGGTGTGCGTGCGGATACTGCTGCAGGTGGAGGAACTCGCACTCCCCGGAGCAGTAGTTGGCACGGTAACGCTTGGGGGCGATGATCCAGTCCCAGCCGAACTCCTCGAAGTCGACGGTGAGCGGGTAGCGGCAGCAGCGGGTCTCTGAGGATTCCTCGTCGCAGTCCAGGCCGGAGTCTCGCCGGGACCGCTTGGAGCTGTCCAGAATCTTCACTTCGATGAAAGGTTGCTGGAAGGAAAACATGCAGGAAGTTAGAAACCAGAAAGCTGGATGTTCTGAAGCCGAGTCTCCGTTACACATCTTCATTGGTGTAGAAAAAAACACTATTTAGTGATTGCTGAGTTTCACAATTAAAAATCATGATGCATTTATTCACCCAATCATCTGTTAACTATTTTTTAGATTAACTTATTTTTGTTTACCAAAAAGAGGAAACTTTCTTTTTTACAAAATTTCAACCAGCTGCACTGCAAAAACACAAAACCACCAAATGTTTAGTTTCTAGAGCAAATATTTTATTACGTTTGAAATAAGACAAAAATAACTAACAAGTAACTTTTCAGGCAGATATTGGGGATTATTTTATGACAATAGTTCCTTAATATTGATGAATAATTAATAGCTAAACTTGCAGATTATTCTACTTGTAAAAAGGGAAAAACGTCTTAGTGGATCAATATTATCTTAAAACAAGCTTCTGTTAGTTTTCAATTATTTCATTTTTGGTCCAGTAAAAACTGGACCAAAAATACTTGGTGAGATTTTATTGGAGTAAAACCTGAGGAGTTTTGAGTTGAACAGATTTAAATTCATAATGTTTATACGGCCTTTTGCTCCAGTCTGTCTCCTCCAGTCGTGGATCACTACATCAGCCGGACGTTTCAGGACAAAGCCAGCGCGTCTCACCAGTCCCTCCTCTCCAGGCCCAGCTGATGTGACGGCCAGGTCGTCTCCCCTGGCGCTGAAGGCGTTGATCTCCAGGCCGTAGCTGCTCTCCGGCTGCCGCAGCCACGCCTGCAGCAGGGACTTGATGTCGATGCTCTGCCAGGAGCCGGCTCCGGCCTCCGTGTCCACCTTCAGGGAGCGGACCCGGACCCGCGTGCCGTTTCCCTCCCTGGCCGGCCGGAGGCGCGACACCTGCAGGAAGACGGTGGTGACGGCGAGGGACGGCCGCAGGTGGACCCACAGCTGGGCGCTCAGGATGTTCTTAGGCTGGATCTTTGGACTGAGGCTGAACAGGCAGCAGGAGGAAAGCGGCTCCGCCGGGACGGGACCGGCTGGAAGAGACAAAACCTGGACTCAAGTAAACGAAGGAAACTAAAAACAATTACATCATCAGATGTGTTGGTGTTTTAAAACCAAGTAAAAAGAATCATATAAATGACAAATCAGACCAAAACATTTTT
>CAEGAE010093583.1:0-20141 GCA_903067095.1 Girardinus metallicus | reverse complement strand
TTCAAGAAGAGACAGTAAAACATGTTTTGTTGTTCTGTTCTAAATATTCTGTTGAGAGAAGGGAATTAGTATGTCGATTACAAGAAAATAAATTATAGTTAAATATACAAGATATTTTGGACAAAATTTCTACTTCTGAATATTTTTGTTATTTAATAAATTACCTTAAGAAAATGAAATTGATAGAATATTAATTTTATTTATTTAATAATAATAATAATTATTATTATTATTTATTTATATTTTTCTTTTGGGAGAAGATATATGTAGCGTCCCGATCCACACTCCATTCCAGTAGATGGCGGTAATGCACATCAGTAAATTTCTTGCAAACGGCCATAAAAAAAAAAGAAGAAGGCTAGCAGTCAGTGCTAACCGCTAAGGTCAGTGGCTAAAGAGCCAAACCTTTCAGTGCCTAGTGATTCAATTTAATTCAGGCTTTCGGGTCACAGTTTAAATTAGAAACAATTGATTCTGATTGAATTAGTGGCTGAGGGGAAAAGACAGTGAGAACAAATAGAACATTTTAGAACAATCCTGTAAGCTTCCATGCTGTGTCAAATTCCATCAGTTTATATTCAAACAAAAATAGGTTTTGTGCATAAAAGTTTTCCGGGCTTTTTCTTAAATAAAAAAAAAATATATATGAAAGAATTATTTAAAATATGATTTAACAAAAACCTAGGCATACTCAAACTGAATCGGTTCAGAATTCCCAGGAATAGGAAATGTGATTATCTATAGAATCGATTTCCTTTCTGCACAATTTATCAGTGGCATTCAACTCTATGTTGGCCGACATAAACATTTTTTGACATGTTGCTACCATGAAGTTATGCTTAATGATGATAGCTGCTGTATGAGTCCACCTGATCAGTGGAGCAGAGAGCAGATTTTCTATCGAGGACACATTCCAAAACTTTTTGGGGTCCAGTTGTTTGGAAATGATCCAGCTCATAGACCACCAATAGCATGTACCAGTTTGGAAGACAGAGTAACGAAACTATAACCTCAGCTTGTCTAACTCACTTCAGTGTAACATCTTTGTATTCTCAGCCTTTCAGAAATCAAATGGAACTTAAAGCTGGGGTATGTAACTTTTATTTAAAAAAAAAAGAAAAAGAAGCTTTTTACATATTTATTAAAACAGTCACCATGTCCCAACAGTATAATCTCCTCCATCTCCTCCCTCTGTTGCTATTGCTGTCTGAAGAAATGCACCACTCCTGGTCAAAAACAACCAATCAGAGCCAGGAGGAGGGGCTTAATCAAGCTCAGGGTATGTGCTGCTAAATGTGCTAAAAGTGGAAAAACAACTCACCGTTCCAGAAAAACATTTATCTGCTGTCATGGGTTGTCATGCTCACATCACACTGTCACGGCATTGAGACAGTTCATCTTTTTTTTTTTTTTACAAAATTTACAATTACCAGTGTTGATATGAGGGAGAGGAAGAAAAGGAAACAAAGACAGTGGTGGAGGCGTTTAGACATCTGCATAGTTTTCTAAGAAGATAACTGACATTGCTTGGATTTATTGTAGGTATTTGGTTCCGAGAGGCCTAAACCAGAGGTCAAGCAGAAACTGCCAATTTAAACTCCCAACCATCGATTTTCTTTCACAACCAAAGGTTTCTCAAAGGAAATGATGAAGGTTAAGTTCAAAGAACCTCCCTTTGAATCATTGAACCTGCCTGGGTTATCTCACAGCAAATCAGGTACTTTTCACATTTTCATTCCTGCACTAAAAGTAGCAGGAATGCTACTTTTAGCATTTCTGCTAAATTCTAATCTGAATAAATTCTAATTCAGATTAGAATTTATGGTAAACTGAATTACCATACATTCTGGTAATTTAATTACCATAATTTACCAGAATTTATGGTAATTCAGATTGCTGTGGCTGTTGGCCAACGCCACATGGGCGTTGGCCCGGGCGTTGGCCCCAGCAGGAAATGTGCGGCCCCTGGTGGCCCTCCCAGTTTGTCCCCTGGGTGGGTCCCAAAATACACGGTTCAAACCACTGTGGAAAAGTCAGATATTGATCGCATGTGGGCAAATGGAAGCTGATTTTGTCGTATTTACCTGCTGGGTGAACGTAGCCTCGGCGTGTTTGGGGGCTACAAACAGAACAGAAACATATCAGGTGCTGAAATTCTTGAAATGAATTTGAGAAAATAACATCTGGTCTACTTTGTACAAGTGAAATGTTTAAACTGTGACAATGGGAATGTATGCAGAGATGCATTATTAATGAACCTTCATATAAAAACACATAATCAATACATTTTGCTGCAGATATTTAATCACTTCTTCCCATTAAACAATCCAACAGTAACAAGCTGATTGGAGTGGTAATTCTAATTTTCTCAAAGATTAAATATTCATCGCATTATGCAAACAACAAACAACTCTTGTAGTGCGTCCTGTCCCACTGATTGCTATTATCAACAAGAAGGGGAAAAAAAAGAAAAAAGTCTACAGACAAATAAAAAAAATCTGCTAAATCTGTTGAATATTTATAGAGTCTGCATAATTTGACTTATTTATTTTTACTTAATTATTAAAAGTGGGGAATGCAGACGATTAATTATTAATCCTGATATATTGGAAAACTGTAAGACATAAATATTTGTGCATAAACAGTCATCTGCACCACGCCAGTGCGGATTAAGTCCCGGTTTAGGTCTGTTTGCTGCGCAGAAGGTTCCCTTCAAAGCCGTTTCCGAGTCACTTACTGTATTTGTGTTGGGCCGGCTGTGATCTGAGCTCATCGTTGTACTCAAAGCACAAAGCAATTCCGAGGGGCCCCTTCCGCAGCAGATATAGGGACTGACACGTTCCCTCTGTTTTCCGAGCATGAAGTAATTCTTTTAATGGCCTGCCAGCCATTAATCAGCACACTCCAAAGTTTGATTTTGCTCTGCAAAATGAGAGCAAAAAAAAAAAGAAGATCTTGAACAATTTATTATGCTGTTTGTACCTCGCCTCACTAGTTATCGCCTGCAATTTATTTCCTACCTTGGGGTACTGCAAGCCATTTCCCCCCACCCCCCATTTTTCAGTGGCTCTTTTTTTTTCTCTCTCTCTCTCTTGATCCTGCATGCTGCTGACTAAACTCCTGCCCGCAGCCATGGTGTTGGAACATCACAGAAAACTACATCATTATGCCGGAGCTGGTTAACAAAGACGAGGCAGAGGGGCGGCTGGAATCGCAGGGGCGCGAGGCGGCGCCCATTTTTTACGGTAGAAAAAATGGGATGTAGCGGCTCGTGGATCGTCTCGGCGGTGTCAGGTGAACCGTCTCGCTAATGAAGCCACTTCCAGGCCTGATAGTCACTTCAAGGTCACCACTGACCGCTCAGTGATATTTGAAATGGGATATTTTCTGTTATCAATTCCACTAAACCTGAACTGGGGGGTCTTGGTCTGTTAAAAAAAAGAAAAAGCCCAGACTTTTACTTTTCCCCTTATTTGGTTGGAGTTTTTTTTTTTTTTTGTTTGTTTGTTTGTTTCCAAGCAGGGAACATATATTTGGTCACAATAGACTTAGCTAAGTTTGTCATTGCAATTCCATTTATTGCTAAAGTTGTCCATTTTTTTCCACATTTGGTCAAATTACAAGCACAAGTTATAAAGTGGAATTACAGACAAAGCAGAAATTGTTAAAGAGACAAACGCCCAATTTCAAGGCAAAATGGTAAATGCACTGAATTTATACAACGCTCACACACCAACATTTATCGCTGTTTCTTTAATGTCACTGGGGCTGGAAGGAGAAGCTCCGCCCCCATTTCAATGTTTTGGAGCATCAACCAGATTTTTATTTATTTATTTTCAGAATTTTCTTGCAATTACAGTTAAAGGCAGAAATATTCACATCCTAGCCAAGATTAGATTTGAAATAATATTTTCAATTCAATTCAGTTCCCTTTTATCATGCCAATTCATAACACATATGTCTTGGCCCCTTACAGAACTTTCACCGACGTTCCCTGACTGGAAGTGATCTTCATGTTTTGGAGTTGTAGAGTAACAGTCCGGATCTGAATTTGACGTAGAATCTGAAACATTAGGGTGATAAAGGCCTTCAAAATAAAAAAAAATAAATAAATAAATACTTGAAGGTTCTCTCCAAAGATGAAATATTAAAACTTCAGTGGAAACATAGAAAAAGCTGATCAGCAGCAACTGACGGAGTGCCAATAAATTTAGTTCCACTGTAGAAAACAATGTTATGTGTCTTCAGACTATGTTTGGCTGCAGGTGTCACTAAATATGTCTTGTATTAACTTGTGCAGTCTATCTGTCAGTGATGTAATAATTATTATTATGTATGCTTATATTTGTTGCCGTGGTTTTTCAGTTTTGTTTTTTTCCCTTTCTGCATTGCTGCTAAGTAAAAAAAAAAAAATATATATGTTTAATCTGCAATAAATAATCGTTTTGCTCTCTATCTGTAATGATTCTACCACCACCGTGCTTCACAAAGGGGCTGGTGTGTTCAGGATGATGTGCAGTGTTGGAATTTGGGCTCTCATCTCACCGGAGCACCTCTTTGCCGCTCCTGCTAGTTTCACAGACTATGTGAATAACATTTCTCCTGTCGACAGATCTGCCTCCGTGAGCGGAGTCTCTCTGCAGCTCCTCCTGGGTTGCCGTAGGCCTCTTGGCTGCGTTATCTGATTATCTGCTTCCTAGGGCCTGCTCTGCTGTCCTTTATTTTTGCAAGCACAACACTGTACCGCGGCTCTGTAAAGGTCAGGGAGAAAAGCACGCTCACATACAATCCGTGCTCTTTAACATGTCTCTACCACCCTGACATATGCTAATACAGTCGCTCCCATGCTGTCTGCAGCAGACTTTTATCTCTAGGCTCTGTTGGCAAAAATGTACAGATTATAGAAGTTGAGAAGAAATCCTCCAGGGCTGCGTGCTCATGTCGTTGTAATGACGGGGAAATTTCCAGCTTGCCCTCTGACCTCCTGCAGCTGAACAACGAGTTCTTGACGAATCTAAAATGCAGTCTTCCCTCTTGTCCCCGCAGTTTGAAAAAATGACCACAAGGTGGCAGAGAGAGACCTGCTGTCTTCATCCCCTGATGCACTTCTTGTTAAAAGGGTCTTATTAACTCCCATTAAATCACTGCTCACAAATTGTATTTTGATATGCAAAACGATTTTTAAATGCATATTATATGCTGTTTTAATCCCTAAAATGAGTAAATATGGCACATTAGGGCTTTTAATATTCTTAGGAGATTATCAGGCACTCGTTGGCTGTGTGGTTATGCAGGGTTTGAGCGTTATCAAATATTAATTCTTCTAAACTTTCTCTTTTAAGAAGATCTTCTTTGATGTGGATGTAATTTTTCATCGGCTAAGCAGATCTCACATGGTGGTGTCTTTTGGAAAGCAGCGGGCCATAATTCATTGATGAGCCTACAGTGGAGCGCACAGATTCCCATTCTAGTGCTGGTGCAGGATCTTAAGCAGTTCTCTGTTGGAGTAAAGAGCTGCTAGCCTCACACATGAGAGGAGAGAACTGTTCTGTGTTTCTGTTTGCACAACTACCCTAATAATGCGGGTTGGCTGAGAAAACCACACTGACCGGCAAAAGTATTCCCATTTTGTCACGTTACAAGCAGGAACCTCTGTGTTTTTCTTTGGGATTCTAGGTGACAGAGTAGGGGTGTTGAACTCATTTTCATTTTGGGTCATATCAAAAATCTGAATGTTCTTAAAGGGTCAGTTATGCTGATCAAACCCATTAAGCTGTTAATATATCAAAGCTGTTTCAATAAGCGTTTCTTAAAATAAAACAATATTGAACATCTTTTCACACTGATCAGTCCATCCAGGATTTTGTGATTTTTTATTTTTTTTTTGCAATCAAAATCACAGCTTTTGTGATGCTACTTTAGAACTATTTGTAAGAAATTTTTACAATATTTGTGCTAATGTACGATGTTAAATGCGACCTTTTTTTTTAAATCATTGTATCTGTCACGATCTATAACTTCACATCAAGTAAGGCTGAGGCAGCAGTCACTTCAACCCAATGTTTTTGGCCAATTTTGAGGAAAAAAATTCAGTAAAAACAGAAAAAAATGTGGAGATCTGTTGATTTTGTGTGAATTTTGCAGATTTGTGCAAACCTGAAGGATCTTATTGATGTATTTTGGAGTCTAGTGGGCCACATAAAAAACTATGGGGGGCCAGATTTGGTTATTAGATTCTTACAATAAAGATACAAGTTCAATTCAAACAAATTTGGTATAGAATATGGATAAAAGTTTGCTCAACTAACATCTCTTGTGCTTCCTGTCTAGATGACAGTAAAGGTTTGACGTAGTCCGTACTGTCTCTGATAACGAAGCACTTTCTTCTGAATATTGTTTCAAAAATATGTTTTTTATGGTTTAAATAGCCAAATTGTGTTACTGCCATTTTCTACTGCTCCCAGACAACCACAGCTCACTTTCTTGGAGTGCGAGTGAAAGTGGGTGAAAGTGGGTGAAGATGTGTGAACGCGGTAAACCCGGCCAGACTTTAGAAAGGGCTCACAGGGGGAGTAACTCAGTTTTGCAAATGCTGTATTTTAACTCATATTCCCAAACTTGATTGAGTTGTATTAATATTTTGGGATTTTTATGACTATTCAAGAATTTGGAAAATATAAAGTTACAGTTGGTTTCTTTGGGAACAACGTGGAGTTATTGGCTGTGGGACATAATCTACCATGCATCACCTGCTGATGTATAGCATAACATATGAATGTACTGTCATTTGCATCAGTACAATAATTTTTCCTTAGTGAATCGGTTGCCAAAAAGCTCAAGGCCCACATTCTGCTAAATCTGGAAATTTAGGAAAGAGTCACATTGGAATAATTACGCTTTGCATTCATTGAAAGAAAGGATGTTAACAAACATATTGGTAATATTCTGGCAAGTTTTTTTTATATTTTCACAGCTGTTGTCTTCACTGGTCTTGAAATAAAATCTCGAGTCCTCAACGTCTGACTCAAGACAAACCGCAAATGCGGTTGATTCCAAGACGAGACCGTCAACGGTTGTACTACAACAATACCTAATACCCCAATGCTGTAATTCTGTAACTGCAATAGACTCTGGGTTTAGAAAGCGTCCATGGAATGCTTCTAGTGCAAGTTGAAAATCACGCACTATTTTTCCTTCCAGTTCAAAACTCTGCTCCACATTGTGCTGACCTGTCACATAAAAATCCTAATAAAACGAATTGTCGCTTGTGGTTGTAATATGATAAAATGTGGAAAAGTTCAAGGGGTTCCACACATTGTTGCATTTTGCTGTAAATCAATCTTTGCAAACTTCTGTTCCCAACTGAGGGTCGGAGTTTCTTTTGTCGTCATTGGGATATAAACAAGCAGCTCTGGCTTTGATCCCAATTGTACGTTGCTGTCAAGGAAGAAAAGAACAGGCAGAGCGTTGGAGTCAGTGTGGTGGAATTATTTGATTTTGACAACACTGACCTCTGGTGTCCCTGTAAACACGTTAAAGCAGGCAGGATTAAGATGAGCCGCATCCTCTCGTCACTCCGCTTCCTACTTCATGTCGCCTCGCTTTGGGGTCAGAATGCAGCTAATGAACACTAGAGAGGGCCATGCGCTGCAAACACACACTGATGAGTTTCTTGCATTCTGAAGATGAAAAGCTCTTTGGAGTTTTCAGTGATAGTATTTTTTATTTTTCCAAGCATATCTGAGGAAGAGAATTAAAAAGGAAAGCTTAAAGTTTCACCAATATATTTGTTCTCTTCAAAGCAGAAACAGACGTGGTGGGTTAGATGTTACACGCCTGCGCTCATTATTTCAATAAAGCCCATTTTGCCTTTTGTGATTGCTGCAGAAAGAGAATACAGGATGACCTCATTTTTTTGGGGGGAGGTTTTTGCACAAAAGAAAAACACATGCTCGTTTGAGTAAAAGCGAGGTTACGGGGGGGGGGGGGGAAAGGAACCTCTCCATTCCTGCCTGTTATCAGAACCACCGCCGCCAGTGGGGCCCCCGCCGACACGTTTGAGTTAGTAAATCACACAAGACAAACTAGGCTCTTCTGCAAAGTTTTCCACTAATGGGATAATTGATTGACAGTCTTTGAGCTCCCATGCAGCTGGTTTATTTACAGTTGTGCCCTGATGATAGAAACTCTTTCTAGTTTAATTGAGAAACAAACGGGTATAAGGACGGCGCAGCCATGGGTGGCGCCAAGCAGCGGGACGATTTTAATGACCCGCAGTCTGATCTCGCGCTACAGCAGGACGGTATCAGGGAGTTTCTTGTTTGCAGTGATCATTGGTTGTTTAAAATAGCGTCCCAGTTGGGCATGCATGTTAACATTCAGCTGCTGAGTGTCAGTATCAATATGACACAAAAAAAAATTCTTTTGTTTTTTTAGATGGTAGCACAAGTTCTAGAGATCTTTCAGCTGCAGCTTCAGAGTGTGGGCCACATTTATTACTGGCAAAGTCTTGTAGCCGCACAACGAAGTAATGAGAAAACTTCACTCAAATATTCACTCAATATTTGAGTGAATTTATTCTGTTTCTCTGTGGTACACAGTGCTTATAAATGGTGTTGGATGGTTTCCCTTTTATTTATTTTACAAACCAACTTTTTGTTGTTTTTTTTTTTGACAAAAACAAATGTGAGACTACCAGCACCAACTGGCTGGACCTCCACTGAAGTAGGTCAGTCAATTCAAAGCGGTTCAATGTCTATGCAGACACTTGTTCTATGTTTGAACTCAGTTGTCACTTTGACAGTGAAGGGATTGCTTTGTTTTGTCCAAAAAAGCCAAATTATGTTGGTCATATTTGATTTTTAAAAGCAAGAAAATGGTGGAAAAAAAGTCTAAAGGAGTACAAGCCTTTTATAGGTACTGTAAATTTGATATGTAAATTTACACCCACATTTATTTTGTCACTGTAAGGAGGGTGGTGAAGAAGGTGAAAAGAAAAATCTCCAAAAAGCGCGCAGTTTGCTTTTTGGATAATTTTGGAGTAATCAAGTCTCCATAACCTACCAACACTACCACCCAAAAGCCTGGGTGGGAGAGCCAAACATCCTCTCACCTCGGCGACTAACAACTTTATAAAAGCTTTATTTCTTAACATGGAATATTTCCACCTCCACTGAATGAACATACTCAAATTTAAGTTTGGGCATTTGTTGAAATATCCAATTCTGAGCTGCTGAAATAAACATCCAAAAGTGTCCTGTGAAACGATTTGCGCTCTGTTCGCCGGTGGAATGCAGACTTTGGCTCCAGGATGCAGACTGCGCTCCTCCACAAACTCATCCTTCCTACTTAAAAAAAAAAAATTGTCCGTCTGCGCTGAAGGGGTTCAGTCAAGTTCAAGTCCAGATGCATGGTTTTTTTGTGGCTTTGCTGTAAAGAGAAAGTTATATTTGAACTCTGGTGCAGTTGACAACAAATCCCAGGAAGTACACAATGGGATGAAACCAATTTTACTGCAGACAAAATAGAGAAGAAAAAAGGAGAAGATATGATGACTGAAATTATTACATTATAACAGTTTGAATATTATTTTAGACTTGATACATATACTTTTGTTTTTTAACTTTGGGAAAGCTGTGTATGTACTTATTATAATCTTATTATGTAAAACCACAGAGTTAAATGTACTAACTGATTCTGTTTAGTGGTCAGTAAATGTCTATATGTTAAAATGATGAATGTGGACTTTAGCTGAGGCAAGAGAAATACAATGTCAATACGGTCGAAATATATGACAAATAAACTTAGCTTTCTTTCACATCATCACCTTCCTAAATAATGAATTAAGTCCATTTTGGCCAAGTGATTTTTTGCATAAATCATCTTTTGGCAAAAAATAAGTGTTTCTATTTTAGGAAGGTGACGATATATTTCTGGAATTAAAAATACATCCAGCGTCACTGACTGTCACTTCCACAGAAAAGAGAAGTAAAAAAAAAAAAACCTTTTTAAACTGCTAAATGAAAAGTAAATAAACAAATCAATTAAGTGTTTTCAATTTATTATAAAAAAAATATTAGTTCCCAATAAATCATTTTACAGCAAGTGGAAGCATTTTCTATTATCCTGGTCATCGTCCTCAATATCCGTTGATGTCCACAAGAGGGCGCTGTAGGTGAGCTCATGCTTGTTACAGAGTCTGCGGATGAAGGGGTCCTTGGTTGGGTAAAAACAGTAAAAATAAAAATAAATAAAAAATAGTTAAAGCAGAAAATATTTGTCTCATTTATTCCAGTCCAAACATCACACTCAACCGGACTGAATTCCACGCCTAGGAAGGTGGGATCTGACCCAAAACCACCTGGTGGAAGTACTGCTTTTCAAACACCTGAGAACCAACCAGCCAAGACTTATACCACAGGCCTGACTGTTTAACTGGTAACCCAGTCATCAGCATGCAGTTTTGCTGAAAATGCCAAAGTAAACTTCTTTTGATCTCAAGAGTGAAGGCTAATTAGAGCGAATATGTGACGAAAAGAGAACGAGAGACTTCCAGCTGGAAGGACAGACAGAGAAAGAAACAAACAAATTCAGCTCATTTCTTTGGCCTCCTTCCACAACAAATGCCATCTCAAGCCACAAGTACGACAAACAGGAAGAATAAAAAAGGTCGGAGTCGTATCAGAATATAGATGACACGTTTATCATCTAAACATATTCAGTTTAGTCCATTCTGTCCAGTAAGGTCAGATTCGGGATCGAATCCAGCTAAATCCCACACAGATGGGTTCAGTTCATGACATAATGGTAATTAGTAAATCTTCACTTTCATTGGTTTTTCCCACCCTGAGTAAGAACAGGGTGACTGCAGAGAGGGGAAAAAACTAACTGTTTTACTAGGTATGAAACCTCCAGCAAATCCAGTCACAGAATGGGTTGACACAGTCTGGGCAGGCTCGGAAAGAAATGGGCAAGGTGGGTGGTCCAGGATTTTTGTTTTGTGTTGTTTTGCTTAATGCCATTTCTCTGGAGATCAGACAGCAGAGAGGAACACTGGGACAATATTGAGTGTGCCAGTAGAAGAAAGAAAACAAAATATTTTTTTAAACATAATCTGTCTTGCAACTCATTATAAATCATCTTTGAAACAACTTGGAGCAGTTTAAAGATTTTTGACAGAAGTTTTTTGAGTTTCTAAATTACAATGGTCCACCATGTAAGTGCCTGGAGTGTCACTCTGAGATTACATCTCCCCTGAGTATATATCACTGTGGGGTTGACTGACCCAATTTGAAGATTTTGCTCTTAAAAAAAAAGTTAAACTAAAGTTTATCAGCCCAGTATTACTACATTAGTCTGTCTGTACCTGAAAACGTTGGCCTTTGAGTTACAAATGAACTCTTATCTCCTCTTAGAGCAACATTGGAACCCAACTCCAGCTTCTCTTGCCTACGTCCAGTTCCCCTCCTCTTAGGGTTACCTCCGGTTCCAGGAGGTAAGAGTCTAACCAGCATCCAGTGGGATGCATCAGCCTTTCATTCCAATAGTTTGTCTTCTCCCACCCAGCCTCCCCCTCCCCACCATTACATGGTGCGCTCTGCCTGATGTTGTGCAACCCTCCCTTCTGGTCCCCATCCAAGGCAAATATTTTCTGCCTCTACGGTGCGTTACTGTGAACTCTCACAGTAACGCACGTGAGAGTGCCAATGAACACAACTGAAGAAGTTGTGCCAATGAACACAACTGAAGAAGCAGCAGAAACCCCGCTCTGTGCCATCAGCGATCACAGAGAGCTCTGTCTGAGCAGCGATGCCTTCACAGTCTCCTTAAAATGAGAACCATCAACTGATCCGTGAACAAGAGATATATTTGTTGATGTAGAACAAAGAAGGCTTCCTCTGAGCCTAACGTAATGGTGGTAGATAGTATCTGATATATTTTGTTTTAGGTTGTTTAGTTCGCTTTAATCAAGCTCCAGTTCGTTTACCTAGAAAGTCCGGTTCATTTGAGAGGCCCTGAACCAAACTCTGCTGCAGACCAAAGAAGCAAACTCTGGTCTGCTTGCAAACCTAGGTCTTGGTTCGGTTGAAGTGAACTCGAATGCATATGTGAACACCAAGCAGAGACCAAAGCAGGAAGTGAACTATGCCGCAGGGCATTCTGGGTGAATACAACCAAAGCAAACACTTGAGTCTATCGCTAGCGGGAGAAATGGAGACAAAAGAGAAATCCTACAACTGCTAAAATCTGATTCCACTCAATTTTGGTTTACATTACGTGAAGAAGGAAGTTGTGTTCAGTGTCTTTTTCAGAGGTTTTCGTGTCATTTATTTCAGTAGTTCATAGAGCAGCGCCACCACAGGCGTAAGCAAGTTTTTCCAACGGTTTTTATTTGTTTGATACAGTGCAGAGTGAAAGCAAACCACACCAACTAAAAATTTAACAAATGCTACGATAGGCTGTTCAAAAGACCATATTCATTATATGCTGATGATGCATTAATATACATGTCAGATGTCTGATCACCTTTACCTGGACAGCTAAAGTTCATAGGTAATTTTGTGCATGTATATTCAAAGCTGCCTTTGAGAGGGAACGGTTAGTGAACCACAAGGCCCTCCTGGTTTAAAGCTTTTTGCAGACATTTTGTATTAACCTGAACTGGACATGTTGTTGCCTCTCTGTTGCTAGTGGAGCTTACCTTAAACATTTACAACCATATAAGCAGCATTGCAGAATCTGGCCAATCAAATCACCAGACTGATTACATTTGAAGTGTAGAGTGATTGTCGATACATTTCCAAATATCAGCACAAACAAATGTTGATTGATAATGCATAATATATAATTCCTGTCCACTTTCTCATTTGATTGTTCTGTGGGTTAACTGTTCCAAGAACTTTTTTTTCACTCAGCTATTTTGATTGATGAGGTCTGATGCTGACTTCTATTAATATCTAAAATCCAACTCTTGGATCAAGGAGTGATGTCATGCCCAGCTTAGCAAACTTTTTGACCTGACTAAGCACAGAGTTCGATTAAGACTTCTTTATTACAGCCAGTTAGCCAAGTTAGCAAATATTATCAAAAGAACTAAAACATTTCACACTTCATTTTTATGTATTTAAATGCTTTTCCTTTCTACCCGATTATAGATTTTTGTAATCAACATGATTATGCAAGGGACTTTAGAGGCATTTCAATGCAAACATTCCCTTCAGTATAAAGGAATGCTCAATGTATTTGAACCAACCCCCATCGCAAGCACCTAAAGGAATCACAGCGTTTCTGGGTTTTTAAACAAAAATATAAAGACAGAAGTGTATAAAATCAAATAATTGCTTTTATTTCAAAAAGAAAAGCCCTGTCAGCTTAAAATTCTGAAAATATTTTATAATATATGAATCACTACAATTCTAAAATTGTCATTATAGTAATTTTGATTTACAGAGAAAGAGTACAGAGGTGAATGTTGGCAGTCACTGTTCAAAATAAGAGTTGTTTTATATATTCATGAGTGAGATATTTAGAAAAATCAACATTACTTCAGTCACAATCACCGTGGTAAATTTAAAAGTGAGTGTAAGCTAAAGAACAGCTTGTTATTCCACAGATGTACACGGTGGTGAAAGATTAAAGCAAATCAAAGGTATAATCAGCTGGTTTTTGTACAATCTTTACAGTAAACCTGCTTATTCCTAAGAATATGATCACTTCTGGCTGTTCTGCTGTTTATCCAGTATTGCTAGCAGTTTAGCTAGCCGAAATGATCTGGGTAATGAGCCAGGCTATAGGCTAAGTTAGCTAGCCTGCACGTTGCTGCTTAACAGAAAGGCTGCTGTAGCCTGCTAGCATACAAACTGTATTTTCAAAAAGCGTTAGCCTTAATAACAGTTATAGGCAGGACCTTCTTTAGCTTAGGTACCAAGACTTTCCAAACTGTCCTTCCTTGTAAAATGAGGGAAATGTAGTAAGTCAGTACTGCACTACTCACATCAGAACCTTGTTTTGTGTTTTAATATACAGATCTGTGTCTGTAGGAGAAGTACACCTGAAAACATGTGTGGCTTTGATCCATCACTTTTCGATATGATGGTGTACATAAAGACATGTAACTGGCCCATGTTTAGTAAGTGCATGGGGAAGAACTGTACTGTCTGTGTTAGAGAGAGCAGTGGAGAATTTAATTTAGAGAGAGAAATGATGTGTCAGTGTGTAGATAAAGCTATCAGGGTGAGGTTCTGAATGGATTCTAGCCTTAAAAAACGTCTGCAGTAATCTGGTGCAATTTAATAAATAAAATGAACTTGACCCTCGAAGGGAGAGCAGGGGAATGGATGGACCATCTGTGGTCCAGAGTAATGAAAACAACATCCTTCATCTGTCAGTATTTTCGTAGACACAAAATTCATATGGAAACGAGTTTTACTTTTGTTAACATTTTCTTCCAGTTAGTTTTTTTTTTTTTTTGTGAAAGTTGAATAAAGGCTGTTATTGCGAGCCAGATTAAACTGTGCTACTGTACGCTCACTCCGTCACTTCAGCCAGCGAGTTCAGTTATGTGAATAACACAATCTGCATTCAGCACGAACCGGATTTGGCTAGCTTACAGGTAACGCTGGCTCGGGCTACAGAAAACATGTCCGAAGCTTAAGCTGCTAAGCTAAGGCTAAGAAAATTTTCACTTTTAGTAGCAGTTTCCAGTTGAAAAAAACGAAACATTACGGAGAGCGTGAAACACTGAGCGGCAAAGCTAGATTTATCTGTGGCCGATAATCGCCTATAGTGACCCTCTGGCCCAAATACGATGCAAACAGGAGTCTGCAGGACCAGGGATGAATTATGCCTGTCTGTCCCGTCTGGAGGAGACTCTGCTCCTCTGCCAGGAGTTTCCCCCGGGGAGACACATCTTCCTCACATCTGGATGAAAAAGCTTTTTTTTTTCACCCCCTTCTTCTCATCACTGCAGCAGGACCATCAGCATTAGTTTAGGATACAACATCTGCGAGTCCTACTTTATTTCTTCATGTTTTTGCCACATGCTTATGACATGATTTGGTGTCTGCTGAATGAGCAAACGGCAGCAGTGGCAGCCATCTTTCTCCAGGCCCCAGATGTTTTTGGTGCTCTCGTTGGGTTGAGCAGGTGGCTTCCCGGCAGCAGGTAGGCCTGGAGTTTCCAGGAAAACCTTAGAGTTTAACAGACATCGTATTTCTAGCTGTGATTTGCTTTTTATATTCCTTTCAGTTATTTTTCTGAAACAAATGGATCTCGTTGGAATGAGTGTTTCCTGTTTACTTGACTAAACATGAAGGTGAAAAGTCAAATCATGATACTGGAGTTGAGTTAAATTCCTGCTTCACTTTTTTTTTTTTTTTTTTTTTGAGAATCTGGAGTGTACTTGATCATCTAGTTTGAAATCTAGAATGCTTAGATTGGCCAGATCTGAATAGGGTTATTATACACTGAGTTTCCTGTGAAGTATCTAAAGGCATTCTACTCCAACGCAGTTCTGCTCGATTCTCATCTCCCTTTAGTACTCCATCTGGAATTTTTTACATTGAGTTGGATTTCTCAAGATGAATTTTCATCAGCAAACAGAGGGAGGCGTTGTGAACTATGATGTCGATTTTCTGTGCCATTTTAGAATTGTATTCTGCATTGGCAATTAGTAATGGCATTGGAGGAAATGAACAAAGCCGTTTGGTTTGTGTTGGCCACGCTTCCATATATCTAGCAGCTAAAGTTAGAGCAAGAGGAATGTCTAAGACATTTCATTTCTGGTAAGGATGTTGTTCGGCTCGGCACTTCTCTGTTTGCAGTGAGGGGATGGTTGTCTACATATGAGGCAATTTCAGGTAAGCTACATAGTGTAGCTTTTGTCACAATCGACGCCACAGCTAAACGTTAGCGATTGGGTAAAATCAGATCTGACTGTTCAAAACTTCAACTGAGTCCACGCCTCCTACAAACAATCATTGGTCATAAGCTGAGCGTCCAGATCGTCTGTACGAAGGAAAGCGTAGAACAAGTGGCTGGTTTTAACCAGGCTAGGTCTGTGTGATCTTGAAAACTTATAAATGTTTTTTGGCTTTAGGACCATCTTCAACTGAAAGAAACATCAAAACTATAAATATAAGGGGTCAAACTTGTATTAGCCAAGGATTTCTTAATACAAGAGTGTGAGAGTGTGCATGTGACAGTGTCTGGAAATGTGGCTGATGAAACTTCCCTTCACTTTAAGCCACACGGATGGTTTAGGGCTGGAAACATCTGGCCAGCAGAAGATGAGTTACACATAAAAAGAATAAATAAACTCAACAACAACCCGCTCCGTTTTACTGTGTGACCCAGATCTGCGCCAGTCAACATTTTTAACACGGTTTGATGGAGCAGTTCCTTCCTCGCTCTGTGCAAAGATTGGATTTAACAATTGAACAATGTTTAAAGAAAACGTGTGAGGGAGCCAGCCAGCAGCCTAATTGTCAGTTGTGGCTAATCTAATGGTCTAAGTATGCTTTATTAGAGCAGGGGGAGCTTTTTTGTGCACAGGCCGCAATTTTGATCACAACACGGCTTGGATCCTAATGACTGCCCGTGTGATTAGCTTTCCCCCTGGGAACGGAGATTTGGTGTTCATGCGGTTCTACCGCACGAGCCGCGCAAGGGAGGTTTATTGCAGAGACGGTCCCCATCCGCCTCGAGGCCGCCATAAGCATGTGGTCTGCATTTTACACAACACACAGCATTTCCTTGGCACCACGGCGTATCGCTGGCTCCAGTCTGGGATCCAGACCTGAGCGACGCAGCGTGGCATAACGTGAGGGCATTCCGAATCCTGCCTGGTCATTATGGTGAATATGTCTTATCAGGATCACTCCCATATGAATGCTGTTATTTCTTAATGTTGCCGCCCTCGGTGGGAAGATAGGATCTTTCCACCGAGTCCCGTTCTCTGCTCAGTGCACCGTTGGCATGCAAATAACATACAAACGACAAGATTGTTATCCTAAGAAAAATAAAAATCACAATTCCTCTCAGCCCGGGTTTAAATAAAGGCGGCCGGGGTGAAGTTGTGTAGCAGACAGAACTGTTCTGCGCAGCGTGTCGTTGTAAATATTCCTTGCTGTAAGAGACAAGTGTTTCATTTTAAAACATTAAACATCAAAGAGTCAGAAAAAAAAAAAAAAGGTTCTCACACTGATCCGAGAGAACACGTGCTGAATGTTTGATGCCGTCCATGAAAGAGGCTCCTAGTGTGTGTGGATGAGCAGCAGGGAGACAGAAGAAGGGCAGGAATGATGGATTTAGATCCTAGAGGGCACGGCAGGCTCTCCACTGGGTCAGCTGTGGATCTGCCTGATCAAAACAAACCATCTTCTGCCACACAGATATTTATAGTGCGGCGTACCGTATTACATACCAGCTAACAGAGGCGGATCTGGCTATTAAAAAATGCTACTTCCCCTCCCGAGTTTTTTTTTTTTTGACATTTTGGTACCTTCACGTAGGGTTTGGCATTTATCACATTGTTTATCATTTATCATGATAAATTTCTTATCTTGATAAATTGTGATTTATTATTGTCTTGATAAATTCCAATTAATGAAGTTTAAAAACATATAAAACTGCTTGTACTGTTGGTGTTGGTGTTGTTATGTTTTACAGTTTTCTCCTGTACAAATCATGAAAATAAATCAATAAATATCAATAAATTAAATTATATATTGGGGCAATACAGCAATACAAATCACACTTCTTTATGTGACTGATGTCCTAAGGAACCATGTCCCAAATGGATGCATGCCTATCAAGAGCATTATTTGTTCTGGTGGGGGTATTATTGGTGAGCCATGCAGTTACCTTAAAAAAGGAATAAATATTTCTTCTCGTCACTTTTATTGGTATCACAATAGCACCACGAAATATCGTAATAAATCTTTAAGTCTATATCGCCCAACCCTACGGTCTGTCACAGATGTACACTGTAAAATCTGGAGCCGTGTTTAGTTATGTCTACTAACTGCTACTCTTCAAGTCAAATAAACCTGGCAAGGTTTAGACTTTAAACTTAAATGTTGGAGTTTGTGAAAGATAAACTTACAGTAGTAACTTTGTATTATCTCCGAGAGTTGAGTAAACAAGACTTTTTAAGTTAGGACTTCAAAAATTGAAAGAAGTAAAGGGCGGGAGTTTTGTCTAAGATGCTTTCGATTAAATAACTGTATCCCATTTCCTTTTTCTCAGCATCCTGAAGGAACAGGCAGGAAAACATCTGCTACTGTAAATAAAATCAACCTTGCTTCAGGTCGCTGCAGTCACATAACTGAGCTTCCCCAGTTTTGTGCTCTGTTGTTTTTCAAAAGTAGCGAGAAGGAAGCCAGCAGAAGTTCCATTCAAAGGTTTCTGCAAACTACTTTGGGAATACAGCAAACGTGGAAAAGGTGCTTTGGTTAGAGGTAAGCAGATCGATACAAAACACTGTCAATATCGATACCAAGTCGGTATCAGTGTCATAGTAAGATCTATACTTCAGTTTCAGACTCAGTCATGAAATCTTGTTTCATTTTTATTTTTGTACTGTAGCCCATGGATTCATTTCCGGCTGGAAATGATTTATTTTCTTTGTTAGCCGCTTCATTCTGTCCATCTCTGAAACACAGAACCCGTCAGCTGAACGTGGTGGGAGCCGGACAGTCGCTGTTTATGTGTAGAATTGTTTGAAAGGATTCATGTGGTATGGAGGACCGCAACTGACAAAAAATTAAAAAATAAAAGCAGCGCTTTAGAAGTGTCAACTAAATAAGTCAATACACATAAAAGCATCAAAAAAAATTTAAAATAAAACTTTATCTCTTGTTGAAATCTCTGTTTGGTCTTGATATTTATTTTTTCAGCTGAGGTCCAACAAATATGCACATAGTACAAATTTTACTGTTTCCTTTTAGTTTTTCCTTTCACTCAGATGTATTTATGTTTCTTTATTTTTTTTTTATTTAATCTTTTGTCTTTTTTCTCATAATTCCTGTCCCATGTGTTCTTTTTACATCTTCTGTCTCTACTTTATGCATTTCTGCCTCATTATGCAAATGAGGACAGGCTTTGGCTTTGCATATTGGTTGGTTAGCATTACAACAGCAGAAATACAAGCTGCCTTCATGCAGCGGCTCTGTGGAGGTCACACAGTTAAAGGCATTGTTAGGAGGAAGTAGCTGGTCTTATGAAGGATGTCTCCGTGACACTATAGGGGTCAACGACCTTTGCTGAAGATTACAGAGGCATTCTGAACATGATGGAACATGTGTCTGCAAGGCTAATGACCAGATCCACTACACGTTTCTGTAGGATGCGTGCATGCATCAGAAATGCTACTTTGAGACACATGTTGTGAGCTTATAAATCTATTATCCTTGGAGAACATTCACTTTTATACAGCTTTGAATGTGAATAAACAACTTTAAGGTGTAATTTCTGCTGTATTTTTAATTTTTGATTTTGTCATTAAGGGAGATTGTTCCTTTTCATCGGGGGATCCATCTGTATCGGTCATGTGGCTCAACCATAGGAGCAGGATAAAGATGGTTGCTTCGTTCCATACAAACCTGGCAACCTGTAAAGCTGAAGCATCAAGTTAAGCAAAATTTCTGGCTGTCACAGACCTCCATCTGTATCTCTCCATCTGCACTCACAGACCCTTAAGAGTGAGTGCAGATGGAGAGATACAGTGGGGAAAAAAAGTATTTTGTCAGTCACCAATTGTGCAAGTTCTCCCACTTAAAAAGATGAGAGAGGCCTGTAATTGACATAATAGGTAGACCTCAACTATGAGAGGCAAAATAAGAAAAAAAATTCAGAAAATCACATTGTCTGATTTTTAAAGAATTTATTTGCAGATAAGGGTGGAAAATAAGTATTTGGTCACCAACAAACAAGCAAGATTTCTGGCTGTCACAGACCTGTAACTTCTTCCTTAAGAGGCTCCTCTGTCCTCCACTCATTACCTGTATCAATGGCACCTGTTTGAACTGGTTACCAGTATAAAAGACACCTGCCCACAACCTTAAACAGTCACACTCCAAGTTCCACTATGGTGAAGACCAAAGAGTGTCGAAGGACACCAGAAACAGAATTGTAGAGCTGCA
>CAEGAE010093580.1:0-27513 GCA_903067095.1 Girardinus metallicus | reverse complement strand
ATAAATAAAGAGACATTCTATTGGGTGTAGAATAATAGGTGCCTGCCATGCAATGCATGGAGGCAGTGTCTGACTTGTTTTACAAGTCAGTCACTGCCTCCATGCATTGCTATGGGCAGGCCCCAATAATAGCAGAATTTATAGAAATCTGTCTTTACTTTCTTCATTATCGGGAAGATGCGCTGCAATGAAAGGACCTTTTGGAATTTTGAATGAAAATCTAAACATTTGTAAGAAAATAAATGATAAAAACTATCCTTATTACTCATCGTGCATCTTCAAACCTCCAACGTTGCAATGCAAAACAAAGTCGTATAAAAATAAGATCTACAAACAATGTCTCCGTCTGTCGTCTCCTGGTTGTCTGAGATCAGATTGATGAGGTAACAGGTAATTTAGCAATCCTTTTTTCCCAAATGAGACTCTCCAGCTAATCCTGGAAAAAGGCATTGTTGGGCCAGAGTGGTTATACAATCCCCTTGGTGCTCCAGCGTCTCCTCCCAGTGGGAAACATCCAGAGTGAGTGGCCCAAAAGGCATTTTGATAAAATACTTGAACCAACTTAACTGAATCATTTCTATGAGGAAAAGCAGTAGCTCTATTCTTTCTGTCACTGTTTGTTTTGTTTTTTTTTTTTTTTTTTTTTTTTTTTTTTTTTTTTTGATCGAGCTCCATATCTCCAGATTGTTGAGGGCTTTAGGGTGTATTCACACTAACCCTGTTAATCTGCTTTAATCAAACTCCAGGTCATTTGCCCAGAAAGTCCAGTTTGTTTGGGGAGGTGTGAATGTGTAATCAAACTCTGAGGAGACCTTGGTCTCAGTTCCGATGAAGTGAATTCTGGTGTGGTTCGGATGCATATGCAAACACCAAGCAGGAAGCACAGGGGATTCTGGGTAAATGCATCTAAAAATAAACGAGCTGCAAGACAAATGACTCATGGTCTTTTACAAAAGAAAAATCATACAGCCGCTAAAATCGGACACTCCATTTTTTGTTACTTTTTGTGAAGGAGGAAATTTCACTTATGTCTTCTTACTAGATTTACATGACGTTTCCTTTAGTGGTTCTTGGTGCAGCGCCACCACAGGCGAGGAGGGGAACAGGTTTTTTAAAGAGTTTGGATGGTTTGACAGTACAGTGTGAATGTGAAAAGCACCGGCTGAAAATGTAACAAATGTTGCAATTTTGGTCCCCAATCAAATTCAGACTACCGCACTATGAGATGTGAAACACCCTAAAAACATAATCATAGACATAGACGTGCCTGTACACTTCTTTGCACCACTTTTGTTTAATAAACATCAGAATCAAGCAAAGAAAGACAGAACCAGGACAGGCATAACAACTAAGGCATTTTAAATACAGCAAAAAATACACATATTGGAAATTTTCATTGTTTTAGGAACATGTCTGACCCTGGATTTTGATAAGTTTCTGCAACTCAAACATTATTTTAACTAAAAATATACAGTTCTCATAGCATGACCTTTTAGGTTTGTCATTCTGCTATTGTGTTTGTCTCTCTTTCCAATTAGAAAGCTAATTGGCTCCTTTATGCAGTACTTTCAGCAAACGAGTCATCAGGCTAGTAGTCAGAGGACTATTCTGCTCCTTATATTTTCATACCTTCTATTTCCCAATCCAAATAGATTTAAAATTGACACTGCAATTACTGACATGAACATTGTGCCTGCGGCAGTAAAATCGAATGAGAGTTTTTTCTGCACTAATTACCTCAGCACCTTATTTTTGTTCCTGGTTTCTCTTTCTCTGAGTTTCTTTTTCTTTTTTCCAATTAGGGGCAGGAGTTACATAAAGAGTTTGAATAGATACAGTAAAATGAATTTCATGCATAAATATGTCTGCATTTCATTTAGGTTTTTGCACCATGGACACTATTTTACATAATCCCACCACTCAGGGGTTTCAGCATAATTTACAACCTAACGGCTAAATTTGGTCTAAATTTCCACAGAACTGAATGAAGGCTACATGTACAACTTAAAAAGTATTTCTATCAGTAAGTAATCATACTTTTTACTCTCCCATATTCCCATATTGTGATTCTGTAATTTACTGTCAGAATAAATCCAGCTGTTTAAGAAAATTTGTAAGGAAACAGCAAATTTATACACAGAAGACAGATAAAGGGTAAAACTAGTGGTTAGTACAAGAGGTCATAAAACAATATCCCAACCTTTGAGCCTCTTGCAGAGCTTCGTTCAATCCATTACATGAAATTAAAAATGGTGTGACATAATTGCAAATCTACCAAGACTTGACCGTCCAGCCTTTTACTCTAAAACCTAACATTTATCAACAAGCATCAACAGGAGATTGTTGAAAAGGAGCGATATGTAATGTTGGACGTTTGCTACAATGCATGTAAAGGAAACGGGAACCATGTGGAAGAAGGTCTCCTTTGATGGGACATCAAAGGAGACCCAAATTGAACTTTGGCCTATTTATAATATGTTACATGTGGTGAAAAGCTGTTATACAACCATCGTGGTGCCGCACTAAGCTGCTGCATGCTTTACTTTAACGGGGACGTGAAAGCTGTCAGAGTTGACACAGTTCTAGAAAAGGACGTCTTAGTTGCCACAAAAGACTCAAGACTTGGGTTAAAGTTCACCTTCCAGTAGGGCAATAACCATAAACATACAGCTAGCGGTACAAAGAAATGGTTACGACCAAAGGATACTCAGAGCTTAGAATGGCCCAGTCAAAGTTCAGACCTACATTTACTTATAAAACCTCAATTTTCAGATTTGCTTTTGTGAAAAAATGCCCTTTGAATGCAAAAATGTTTAAAGGGATTTAAAGCTTCTTGAAATGTTCTGTATTTTTGATTGTTTCACATACAGTAAATATGTGAAACTGTTGCTTCTTTGCTGTTAATTTGATCCTACTTTCTCTGCCCAGACTAATATCTTTACATGAATCCTACTTTCTCAAACTGGCGAAGGGAAGGCGTGTGTTTCTGCTTGTGTGAATTTTGCTTTTAATCTCAACCCAGATGTAAGGATCTATGATCTTTTATGACATAAGGCTTTTTGTTTCTTGTGTCAAATCTTTTTCTTAGGCTCCTCTAACTTCAGGGGACAGATGAAGACTGAAAATGTTCTTTATTTGGTCGAGGGGACTTCTGCTACTCTCCCATGTGGAGGAGCTTAGGGAGCTCACTGGCATAGCATGAAAGGGAGAAACAGCTGCTTTTATGCACACAAGCCTACCACACAAACTCAGGAGGGCTTCTTGTTGTGGAGCCTGGTTGCCTGCCTCTGTGTCTCTGTGTGTGAAATGGCTGAAAGGTCTGAGGAAGGCTTGAAAGTCCCTTCACAGCAGAATGCAATCTCAATATATGAGAGCAATAGCAGTTTTCCCCCAAATGCCATTGCACAGTAGCAAAATCAAATATTCTCTTTAAAAGAAGAACAGAAGAAGTTTAATAGCATTTAATGGGCAAAGTGCTCAGGATGAATGCAACTCTTCTGAACACCTGGAGGGTTGAGCTAATAATATGTTTTACCTGCTACCCCCAGTGGTCTGCCTCCTCTTTCCTGCAACCAGCTGTCAAGGAAATGACAAGGGTGCTCTACACTTGAAACCCTGGGAAGTGTAACCTTAGCCATGAACAGTGAGAAAATTAATATGTTTTTTGTGATTTATGGTGCAAATAAAATCAGATGTTTGAATATGAGGTGGTTAGCTTTTTCTTTCTCAACTCTAAAAGTCAACTAAGCAGCCACAGTTGATTTGATTTGTCTAATAAGTCATTTTTGTGCACATGATGATATTATTCACAGTTTAAGACTGGTAGACTTTAATCATTTACCAAGACCAGTTGCACTGTCTCACTGTTTCAAAGTCATTTGACCAAATGTTAGACAATTAAATCAAATAGTTATTGGAGGAGCGTGCTGGAAGACACGCGCAGCGTTGGGCCAAACAAAGTCAGACAGCCAAAAATGCTAAGTTTTAATAAATGTTTTTTTTTATCAACAATTGTAGCATCACACTGCTAACAGTGCTACTATTTTACCACCCCTATGTGGTAGCAGTAGCTTCTTTTCCTTTAGGCTTAACATTTCACAATTTGATGTTTTGAAAATAAATTTGCTTAATGTAAACACAGCAATTCTGAAGAAACTTGATTTTGGCTGATGTAACCGGACGTCACTATTGGTGAAAATGATGAAGTTTTTTAATGACTTATTGCGTGCAGAAAAATTTGCACTTGTGATTTTAATAGCATTTCTTTTTTTAATGGAAACACTGCAGCTGCAAAATTGTGTTTTTTTTTTTTTGTCAACAGCGGTGGAATATCGGCAAAGTTTTTGACACATTTGTAACCGAAACTCAAATAGCGTTTACAAAGCAAGGGTACTAAGGTGAGCATAGCACTTGCAAAACTAAAGAATCATTTGTTGTTGTGCTGCTAACTGATATATTAATAAGTATTGAGACAGATTTAATTCAAGGCTGGTTTTGGTCTCTAAAATGCTTCCTGGATCAGATGTTAAACTGATCCAGTAGAGAGTTTCACTTCCCTCTACTGGAAGTTCATCAGCCAAAACAAATGTGGCACATTTGGATAATAAAACACAGAATGAACAGTCTGTATAAAAGAAAACAAACAGTCTGGAGTTCATTGGAGAAAGTTTTGTGTCAAGAGGAAGGAAACACAAATCATCCTTCCATCCATTTGTTGTCTATAGCTGCTTATTCTTGCAGGGAAAATACAGAACATCTATCTGTAATATGGTTTAAACAGGGCTGAAGGTCATGTTGCTTCAAAGATAAATGAGTAGAGAACTCAGTGCAGGAAGAAGTAGGTTACAGAGCACCAAGAAGCTTTAACGGCAACAGAAAGGCTAGCTAAAGAAAGTATCTGCATTGTTTTCAGCTTTCAGTTTCTATTTTCCCAGGGATTGTGTGGGATTTGGAAAAGCTGGCTGACTACTGAAACACAACATAAGGATACAATCTCTAAAACCTAACAGGGAGACTGTAGTTACATACAAATACCTCATCTGTATTTTCTAACTTTTCAGACTATTTCACCAACACATTTCCTTTATATTCATTTATTTACTATTGTGGCCCCATACCACTTCTAACATTCAAGATGAAAAATATTTGTATCTGCACAAATTTAAACTCAGGTATGAGGAATAGAACTGTGATTAAAAATGTTGACATGCATTGCTAAAGGTGTAAATCTCATTTTGTCAAAAATGTAGAAATGAAATGTGCTCTTAATGATGCAATTTGGTCACATTATGCTAGTGAATGGACTTTTGTCCTATTTCTTAGACTCCTGCAGGGGATCTCTAAGCCGGAAATTTGGACACACTGAAAAGAAAGAAGAAAAAATATATTGAAACAACATTTGGATGGAGGTTTAACTCAGTTTCTTTGTACATATTTCAAAAGGGAATATTAAATTAATTTACTCCCTGGGCAAACAGAAAACCCACATGTTGCTCTCCTCTGTGGGGTTTGGGTCTTAAAGCTTACAATTGGCCTGGGGGATTTGGAGAGCTCAGGGGGGCAAACTGAGGGATCCTGCAGAAGCAAAGAATGACATGAATCACTGAAATAAGGAATAGGAGTGAGAAGCGGGTTTGAGTCAAGCCTGCTGCTGAGTGGGCGGAAGAGTGGCGGAAAAAGAGTTAGAAAGGGGTCCACTGAGAGTGTTACTCAGCTCTCTGCAGGGGTTATGCTCAAATGAGTTAATTTGTTGTGAAATGTGCAAGCCGGGCCCGGACCCATGGCTTGTGTGCATTGGAAACAGGGAGGACAAGGAAGCGGATGGATAGACTGATATGTTGGGAGGCTATGTCATGGAACTGAATGTGAAAAAGCAAATTCTGCTGCAGGGTTCAGTCCTTCTGACCCGACTACACCATCACAATGTGTTACTTTGTCTGAACCCATTTTCCGGCCCTGACATTTACATCAAAATGCAAAACACATTAGCATAAGCAACCATCCAGGGAATATGAATGAGGATTGGGGCTACACTGGCTGGGTTCACTTTTGTCTTTCCATTGGTCATATTTCATGTTGCACAATGTTGCTCCCATAAAAAGTCAGACGTCACAGAAATTGTGTTTCTAAATAATATCAAAGTTGACAGATGCAGAAGGAATATCAGTACAAGGAAAACAAGTATTGAACACCTCAGCATTTAGTCCATAGGTAAAGGGAGATCATATGAAAAAATTATGTGCAAAAAGTCACGGAGAGCCAAGATGTCAGTATTTAGAAAGTGAAACCATGCTAGTTATTAGTACCTAGTTTAATCATTAATTTAAGGACAATGTACCACAGAAAAAGGATCTCAAGATGAATAAATGACAATGATTACAATGGGATTGTTGCAAAGCCTCTTTTGCACAACTTATGAATTTCAGAGAAAACCGTTTGGGCCATGATCTGGAGATGAAACAATTTCAATTTCATCACAATCCAACCTTCACCAGGTGCTTCCCTCAACACTTCTGACAAAAGAAAGTGATTTAAAGAGCTGAGCCAAAAACAACTTGCACATTGCTGCAGAATGACCTAAGATTCACAAGTCTTAAGTTTTCCATAAAATCATCATGAGATGTTCTCTATCACAACAACCTTTATGAATGTTTGTCACACAAGACTCTACAGCAGTAAAGTCTTGTGTGCGAAAGGAGAGGCAGGAACTCAGGGCACAGAAACCAGTTCGTAGCAGAAGAGAGCTTGGAAGAAATGTTGAATATTTACTGGCAGGAGCAGTTGGACACTGTATTGCTACTATCTTGAGGAATACTTACCAAAGCAATACCAGGATGACCGGTCAGAATTAAATGCAGGGGCTTGTTTTTAACCAGCAGTTCAAGTTATTCAGAGGCGAGTACTACTACATTTGATCTGCCTCCAGTAACTGGCATTTAGACATCTTTCTTTCTTGCTACTTTTATGTACCTGCACTAAACTATGACCCAGAACTCAAGGTATGTATCAAAACCATTATTGAGTGGCGCTTTTACACCCCTACTATGTTATTAGTGTTTATATGTAAATGATGTATAATTGCAATTTTTTTTTGTCCAATTTATGTTTGTGATTTTTCTTGTAGACACTGCATTGCTGAGGGGTTTTTTTCTTGGTTAATTAGAACCACTTTTCACTTAAATAACACATTTATGCATTATTTAAGCAGTGAGGTAGAAAAAGGAATAGAGGGGAAATATGAGAGAGAAATTCAACAAAGAAAATAGAAGTGAGTGAGTATCCAAAGGGCTTATTAGTCACTGATCCTGGCAAACTAGGACAGAATAAACGCTGCTTCCTGTTCTCACTTCCTCCTCCACCTAGCTCGATTGCATGTGACTGGCCGATTATCATATTAAAGCTGCTGTTTTCTCACAAAGACATCCATTTATTCTGAAAATGTTATCACTTCCAAAGTCACGGCAGATGAACCCTAAGAACAACTGGAGTGATGAAACACTGATGCTCCTCATGACATCCAACTGTTGAGCCTGTAGCTGCTGCTGTCAAAAGTGCTCTAAGGAATATTTCTTCATCGTTTTTATCCCAGCTATGTAAATTAAATCTAATTATTGTGTTTTGCTAAAATGATTTTTGGTGTTTATGAAGAGAATGAAGCCTATTTTGAGTTGCACTATGTAGATGCTGCCAATGTATAAAAGGTACTTGGACAGAAAATTACATCCAAAAATCCAATGAACTAATCTTCATCCTACATAGTCTTTCACTTAAGAGAAGTTCTGAAAAACAGCTTGCATGCAATTACCTTTGTATAATTGGACAATTATTAAAATACAGAGATGATACCAAACTTTTGTTTGCACTACCGTCTCAAGAAAAACGAATGGTGCTCCTGGATTGTTAGCTAGCTGTTAGCTAGTTTGCAACACCAGCTAACAGTGTGCCAAGTTGCATTGCTTCTAGGTATTCAGCTTCCCATGCTGCATTTTCTTTCAAAAGTTTTAGATTTCCTCTTTGAAAAAATCTACACATTTTATTGTTTGTTAGTATCCAGAAAAATGGTTTTAGCACTTTTATCATCTTCAGCGATACTGCACCAATTCCAGGGCTGTGTCCCAGTATCTGCACCTGGATCCACCTAATTTCTTACAAGTGCTTCTCTACATTATTTGGTCTTTGTAAAACGAACCAGTAAATTTATTTAGATCAGAGGTGTCCAGAGTCTGTCCACAGGATGCTGTCCTGTATGTTTTGGTACCTGGTGGAAGTCTCTACCTCCTCAGCATGTCAGTATTCTGCTGAGACCTGCTAACGAGCCATCATTTGATACAGGTGCGTTGAACCAGGGAGAAAACTAAAATATGCAGGACAGTGGTCCTTGAGGACTTACTTTGGACACCCCTGATTTAGATGCATGAAACCTTAGAAAATCGGAGGCTGTAGTGGCTGTGGAACAGTGGCATCTTGTTATTCTTGATAGGCAGCACAGTGTGCAGGTTGTGGGTCTGCTTCGTGTCATAGTGCATGTTCCTAACACCAGCAGGGGAACCTGCTCCACATGAATATGAATGGTATTTGTTGTAAGTGCACATGTGTGAGAGAATATAAATTATTACTTTATGTTTGACTCAACCTGTGTTGCTGCTTAGACAAAACAATCTCAGATTAGTTGCTTATATTGGAAGAAATTGGGAGTGTTTTGGAAATCTGCTTTGCTTTCCCTGTTTCTTCTGCTGCTTTTTTTTTTTTGTTTTCAGGGCTCAGTGGTTAGCAACTGTTTGGCAGGTTGGAAAGCTCAAGTCTCATTCTGCAGGTGAAGGTTTAGACAGCCAAACGTTAGAGTCTGGGGATTTACTGAGATGGACAGAATGAGAGGAGATGTGAGATCTTTGTAGACATTCTGCTAAAAAAAAAAAAAAAAGGTGGCTGCATTCCATTATCTGACAACCTTGGTTTTTCATCCATTAGAAAGTGTGTTATGTGGTAGCACCCTCAATTATGTTTATGTTTGCGTTACTTAAATGTGATTTATAACGATTTTATGTAAAAAAAAAAAAAAAAAAACTCTAAATCTGGATAGCTTTGGACCTCTTCAGTGGCATGGTGTACATATTTATTTCATTTACATTTTGGAAATTCATGTTTGTTATTACAAACACACACATACATTTGTGTGTGTGTGGGGGGGGGGGGTCAAATAGGGTGACCCAGATTGATCTTACGGGAAGCAGAACGCAGTCGGCACCGTTACTAACACAGATTCCCCCTCCAAAAGAGCAGCCAACTAAAACAACAGGCTGCCAGCCATGTGAGTGGGACTTTATGCAGCATAGCATCAGTCTGTCAACATGGAGGCACCACCCACCCCCATCTCAGCTGATTTAACACAGTCAGGTGAAACAAGTTGAGCTTTCTGGCAAAAAGTTTTGTTTTTTTCCTTTTTTTTTTCTGTGCCTTCACTTTGAATTCAAGTCTGGGTTTAAAGATTCAGGGGTCCAGTTCAGGACAAAAAAAAAAAAAAAAAAACAGAGGTAAAGGAGCTACGCCCAAGAAAAGTAAAAACTTCCTGTTGTCATTCAGAGTGATAGGGAATTGAATATTTCCCCCTTTTCTTGCACAAGTGTGTTTTATGTGAGTTTAGCAGGACAGACACGCAGTTACGTTTGAGAAAAAAAAAAAAAAGTCAAAGAAAACGGGTAGGAATAAATAGCAGCAAATAAAACAACCCTCCAAAAAAATAAAAGTGGGAAAACAAGCAGGCAGGTGAAGAGGCTGACAAATCTGGCAGGCAGACAGACTGAGAAGGACTATATATACACAAAGAGAGAGGGGAGTGAGTGATGAGACACAGAAGGCTTCAATTGGGACAAAACATAACGATACAGCGGTGAAAAACGACACAGAATAGAGAAAAATATTCTATTGAAAAGAATATGGGAAAAGAGAATGAGAAGCAGGAGCAGTTAGAGATTGATTCTGAACATGCCTCTTTTATTTTTAAATATTGCATGAGATTTTGGGAAGAGATTAGAAATGGTCACATTATCATTAACACAAATTCCTTTTTTTGTGATATGAATTGTGAATTATTGTGACACTGATAAGCTTTTTTTTCCAATGTGTTTGCACAGCATTTTTATTTGTAACTTAGCTATTTATTTCCATTGCTGCTACCAAGAGAGCAACAATAAACATCAGCATAATGGAAAATCTGAATGAATGCAGTTATTGTGTGCTGTTTAATAATAAGATTGTAAGACTTAATGTAAATGATGTTGTGTGGAGACATGCATCTATAGATAAAAAGGACTCCAATTAATGTGGAATAGGGGTTACAAAACACTCATGATGATAATAACCATATTTCTATGGTCATGTCAACAGGAGGACGGTTGTCATTTTACTGATAATGGCCACCATTTACTGGCACAATATTGTTTAGTTTCTTTGCTAACCTATACAGCTTAAAATGCAGATTGATTTGTATTGGTTTCTGATCTTAACATTATCTGAATGATTCTTTTTGCTGTACATGATTGCAACAATATTTACATGCAGTGGTAGTGATTGTATTCAATTCCTGCACATAGAACCATATCATCTTATCACGAAAAAGAATGAACATTTAACTATCACTTTAGTTTTTCACATCAGTAGGTGGATTTTTTTTGTCTCTCATATCTTTGTTGATTTTTTTTTTTTTTTGCACGTCTTCTCAGAAATCTGTGAAGTCATAGCTGCTTCTATGCACATCGTTCTAAAACAGACTTCAAAATTGCCTTTTCCTTCTGGGTATTTTGGACAAATAATAATGATTTGCAGATGTTAGTTGTATTTATGTTTAAATGTTCATATGATTTTTCTGTGTGTCATTGTATTCACACTTTGTACACTTTGAACAAAATGTGAATACAATGTATGACCCAAAATTATCTGGATTTTTTATCTGGTCATCCACAAACTAATAAAATACATACAGATCAAAACCGATGCAGTGAAGTAAGGCAGCAGGAGTATGAGATACTTTTGCTCCTGATGTTTGGATATAGACTGTGTTTCAAAATGATCAGAATAAGCTTTGCATCAAAGAATAACAAAGAAATGCTGCTAATAGAGTGCTGTATCCAAGTATGGTACTGGAAAGCTAAGTGGAAGGAAAAAGTATGCTAAGCACAGGTGCACCTTGAGAGGATTGTTGAGCTCCTTCCACAGTGAAGGGAAGTTACACAAAGTGTGAATTGGGGCTGCACAGTGCATGGCTTCAGCTTTTGGAAAGAAAACGTTTCCAATTTGAAAATAAAGTTTTCTTGATATGTATTTTATTTAATATGAATAAAGGTTTGAATCTAAGTAAAATTTGACTCTTAAGTTATTGAGATATGGCTGTAAATTCTTTGGAACTTTTTTGCCAAATCGTTTTCTTATGGCGCTTCATTCATCAATCCAGACAATATTTGTACCTGCTTCTCCTTTCAGGGTCGTGGTGGCTAAATTTTACATGCACATTTAGAAGCAAAGCAAACAATCGCTGCAATTTGCGGATGACAGCTGTTGAAATCATATGGGATTTAATTGCATCAATTAATTTGTAAAGCTTTCATACATTACAGCATATTCACGCTAAATGCACATGACTCACACAGGGGTTGATATTAAAGAGCTCCAAACATTGTACCCATTTTAAGGCTCTGTGCTTGCTCTCCTCCTCTCATACGCCACTACATCGGCTCACAAGTGACATGGGGGACTGCTGCCAGTGTGGGGAGATGAATGTTTTTTCAGCTTGCGCACATGGCCTGATCTGTCTTGCTTCAGCTTCTCTTACATCATGGCACGTGCCTCAGGGTTTTTTTTCTCTTCAGAGCAGCTCTGTATTTAGGGTGTGATTTACACTCAAACATATATATACAGATACACATACACATACACCCCCACACACACCGCTTGGGAATGTTCCCCTGCTTCAAATTGCAAGCAATATTATCATCTTCCTACACTTCAATGTACCTCTAAGGATAGCATTCAGGGAGGAAAGTGGGGGGAAAAAAACTCATGAAAGCAACCATATAAAAGACAAAAATGGACAGAAAAACAGACCAAGGCCAGGGAATAATTTATATTAAATTATATTTGCCTGAAGATATTTATTTTTTATTCTTGGCATGTCCTCCATTCCAGTGATGCCATTTTAATCTGCAGCGCAGCAGCCCTTTAAGTCTGGCAGTGGAACTCAGTCGACACCCTACGGATTCGTCAAAGAAGAATCCACCTGCAGAGGGGAGGAAAACTGAGAGCTGTCGCTTATTTCAGCCTTTCTATGTCTCTGTCTTTGTTCTCAGGTTGTTAGAGAACTCGCTGCTCAACGCAGAAGTGAAGGAAGGAGAGATTCTGCCTCCTACCATTCAGAGGCTGATGAAAGGATACAACAAGTATCTCAGGCCTTTCTTTGACGGTAAGGAAGCAGCACAGACATGCAGATGTGGAAATGACAAAACAGTCAGAGGATGGTGGCGTAATGGAGAATGGGAGGAGTTCAAATTGTAGAATTGTGCTTGCATGTCCTTGCTGAATATTTCATGCCTCCATTCATACACTCAAATGTAATTGAATTCTTTGAAATCCAGGTGCAAAGGAAAGAGAATGCATTAAAATGGAAAGACGCAAAGAAAGGTACTGGCTTTGCAGATAAAAATGTGTGAGATGATTTAAAGGGGCAGTATTATGTAAAATTGTCTTTTTTGAGCTTTGCATCATGTTATAATATTATTCCCTCGCCAAAATCATACCTGGAGTGTTGCCTTGGTCTTTTCATGCATGTTTGAGAAATCCTTTAATCTCTCGTGGCAACCAATGGGACTCCCTTTTCTCCTTCAGACTAGCCAGCAGCAATTAGCAAACATCTAGTGGAACTGAGCATCTACTGTGCTTAGTATGAGTTACATCACTGGTAGAATTGTTGTTAAAGGGTTAACAGAGGAGCAATGTTGTGATGACTTCCTGAAGGCAAAGTTTCAAAAGGAGCAGGAGCTTCCTACAGTTTCAAGGTGTTAAATTACAGTCATATTTGATATATACATGTAACTATGTCAACTGAAGTTAACATAGTTACTTGATTGTGCTATAAAATGTCTCTAGAAAACACTATATTGCCCTTTCAAAATAAATGTGTTGTTTATTAAAGAAGCATTGTCAGACACTTAAAACTTTAGATAATCCCAACCTTTAATTTTAGTTAGTTTGTTCAGCATAATTTCTGGCAAACTAAAAAAAAAGCATACATTTTGAAAATGCTTAAACTAGGTTTATTTTTATAAATTATTGGGGTTTCCTACAGTTTTTTCTTCAAGGATTTTGTTAAATAACTATTACTTCTTAGCATAGATTTTTTTTTTTGCCATTACACCATAATTGAGCTTTTAGTCATTGATTAAATCTCAAATTATTTTGCTAATTAGTGACATAAAATTTTACCAACATGTCATCAGTAGCAGCAGACATTATATTTGCCTGGTAGGAAAATCAAATCTGAGGTAAGAATGAATGAGAACTTTCAGAGGAACAATGAGATTCCCTGTTGGTCTTTCTATTGTATTATTCTTTTTAGCCCTGATAAAACAGCATCAGATCACTGTTGTTTTCTTCTATCAAGATAAAAGCTCTGCAGCATATTGGCCAATATTCAGAGCCTGTTAATACAAATACAAACTACACACTGTGATAATGAAAATATTCCTTAATCAAGAAGCACATTTTCCTGTAATTGTGCTTTAAAAATTGACATTTGCACTGATAGTTGGCATCACATATAGAAAAAAGACATATTTGCAAATGGCTTATAAGTCTAAATAGACCAACCTTTTTGGAATAGTGGTTTATTTTGACACTACAGTCTTAAAGGCTTGATTTGGCATATTTCTTTTAGGTATGTTTCATGGCCTTCTCTATGAAAGCCATAATAATTTACCTTTATCATCCAACCACATCTGACAGAAACACTTGCAAACCCGTTGAAGCATTAATGTCAATGTTGTGTGAATGTGTAGTAATAGTTTTATCTTTGTTTTTAAGATGGTCCTGTGACGGTGGGAATGAGTTTGGACATCGCTAGCATTGACACCATTTCTGAGATTAACATGGTAAGATACTCACTCTGTAATGAATACATTAGTTATTTAGTATTATGTGCAAACATTTGATGGATTATTGTGGACATTATTGCTTTCTGTTGTTTCACTGTGTCGTAAATTAAATGAACTGCAATAAACCAACAAAGTGGTGAATCCACACTGCACAGAAAGCCGGTCCTGTTTTTCAAAACCCGAGCAGACCTGCTGATTTGAGGCCATGCTGTGGTGATTTCATCCACACAAATCAAGCAGCCAACACGACTGTCAGCCTTTTATGGCCATGCCTGTTAAAGGTGTCTGGTGAACTTGTTCTCCCAATTCTTGCAGGACTACACAGCCACCATATTTCTCCGCCAGCGATGGACGGATGAGCGCTTGGTGTTTGAGGGCAACAAGAGCCTGAGCCTCGACGGGCGCCTGGTGGAGCTTCTCTGGGTGCCAGACACTTTTATTGTGGACTCCAAAAAATCCTTCCTGCATGATATCACGGTGGAGAACAGACTGATCCGCATCTTCCCCAATGGGACCGTCCTTTATGCTCTGAGGTGGGCTAACAAAGAAGCATTTGTTTTGTTTCGTTTTTTCTTCTTCTTCTGCTCCAGCAAATAATAGAAAAGTAGGCCAGGGAATCAAGAAGAAACAGGTTGAGGGAGGAAGCGTGGGCTGAATTTCAGATAATGTGATTGCAATGCTGGGAGTTATATTACGCTATTACTCGACTATTGGATTGTCTGAGTCCAGAAGCTCTTGATGTGTGGATAGTGTGAGCATCACCAAGTCCAGTTCGGATGTGTAGCGCAGATATTACGCTGTATGAACGACAAGCCTTTGGCAGTTTTTGCCATTCTTCTTAAATATTCTCGGCCAAGTACACATGTTGTATATTTTCCAGTTATATTTGATGTGTGAGTGTCAACACTACATTCGTGATGTTCTGAATTACACCATAGGAGAAAGAAAGTGCACAATGTTTCTAATTCTAAAGTCTTATGTATCAAGAAATGCTAAGAAAAATAGCAAACTGTGTAAAAAAAACACAAAGAATTTTACTCTTTGATTAGTGACTATAAACACGAAGGGACTATGAGAAAGCTATTGATCGAAAGATAAGTACAATGTTTATTTTAGGAATTGCTGTGCAGTTCAGTTTAAATCCAATAAGAGCATTTTACTTTTCTTCCTGTATCTTTCTGAAAAGATTCACTTAGTTTCACAAGAAGCTTTTTTCTTTTCTTTGTTTAATTTATAATCATACTGAAAACATGTGGTGAATTTTTAGATACTGGAGGTTAGATTTAAATAAGGATTTTTTTTAGATATAATTTTTGTCACGCTCTGATACTTAAACCATGAGAATCATAAAGGGATGTACTTTCTATTCCCCAACACTGCAGATATAGAAATTATCAAGGAAATGCAACAGTTCTGACTTCAGTTTTGACTTAGTGATACATGTTATAAATACACAGAAAACAAAAAAATGCCAAAACAGAGTTGGATGGTGAGTACCAGTGTGTGTGTGTGTGTGTGTGACATTGTCCATGTGCATCAAACCATACCTTCAAAAGCAAAAAAGTGAACTTTTCCCGTCAAAGTTTTGATCAGTGTTTTCATTCTTAAGACCCGTGTGCATTGAGGACTAGATGACTCCATTTGAAGACCAATCGATACTCGTCTCCATCTGGTTGGCTCTGACTTCATGGGCCATTGCTTTTACACAGGAAGCCATGCTCTCGCTGCACCTCAGTGCGACACAGGGAGTGTTGAGGGAAAAGGAGCTCAACAGGACCAGCAAAAATAAAACAAGCAAAAAATAAATAAAATAAAAGGAAGTCAGGAGAAGCATGGCAACCTCAGGGGATTCAAGCTGTGAAAGGGACAGAGTGAGGTGAGAAATGTATGATGCTGGAGGAAAAGAGCTACAAATGTCAGCAGTTAAAAGTGAATGTTTTCAACAAGGCCCCTTTTTAGACCATGTATGTCCTTTTATAAATTGAGGTAAAATACTGATAAACATCAAACCTTACGATGGGACATGGATGATGAAAGCTGGAGTCAAAGTGAAGAATTGATTTGCAGTGGGAATAGCAGAAAGTTTCTTTATAATCTCTGGAGTTTTCACAGATTAATGCTACTATTTACTGGTCAGTCCTTCATTGCAGTAACAGAATTTTGCTCTGAACAATTTACAATCTAATATGCTGAAAAATTATCAGAATAAAAAAGTTGCTTTTAATCAAGATGATGGGTGTTAATAACTTATAAATATATTAATACCGTATTGTTATATAAATAACATTGCCTGTTGTAAAAAGCTTGGTCGAGTAAAACTCTATTAATATTCTCTTGTCTTTTCCATTTTAAGGGGATTTAGTCTGAGTTAATTTGCCTCTCTTTCAGTTTTTTTTTAATTTTTTTTTAACCAATTTTGGCAATTAAAAGTTGCTAAACATCTTGGACAAAGGAAAAAAATATACCTTTAAACCATATGGATTGTTGTAAGGTGTGGCATTAGTGAGTTTCTAAAAAAACAATTATACCTTACTTGGCATTCTAGTTTCACCACTGAATATTTGTGCTGTGAAAGGAAGATTTATTTTTTACTTTCTGTGTAAGATGATTTAATAAAATATTGATGTATTTTGAGGCTTTTTGCACATCTTTACCGGAGATGCCAGTACACGTAGAGGGCGCTGTGTATGGCTCTGAATGCAGTTTTTTCTGAAAGAAAAGATGAAAAATGAAGGCCTCCAGATATGATGCGTCATGGCTGCATTATGTCATCCATCGCAGTGTCTCTCCACGCCTAATAATTACAGATCTAATTAGCTGTATAACATCTCTGTGGCAACATATTGATAAATGCCAGAGGAATGCCTAATGTGGCTGAGCTGAATAATGTGATCTGCTTGTTACTGTTATATAATTAGGATCAATTTGGTACTTCTGCGTTTTTTTATTAATGTGCTGTAAAATTACATTTTGCTTTGAATTTTATACAATTTGCTAACATGCCATGGGATTCATTTTTCATTCGCTGCATCTCATACTTTTCATGCTCTGTGGTAAGAATGAGAGCCTTTGACGAGTTTATCACTGATTAGTGACACCAACTATCATCCCATCAAATGTAATGTAAATTCTTTTTTCTTCAGGATCACCACTACTGTGGCGTGTAACATGGATCTGACGAAGTACCCAATGGACAAGCAGACCTGCACGTTACAACTAGAGAGCTGTAAGGACACTTCGCTCTTTAAGAAAATTTGAGCCATGCTCCTTGGAGCAGGGGCGGAGAGTTGGTGGGTGCGTGTGATTTCAAGTGAATGGGATCAAAACGAGGGATCAAACACATCACTTTCTCTCATCTTCTACATCGCTTGCAAAAGCAAGCGCAGTCTTTGCCCGTGTGTGTGCAAAAAAAACCAACAAAAAAAAAACAACAACACTGATGTCACAGTGCATCAGAAGCTGGGACATTTTAGGTAAAAATGGAATAATCTGTTGTGTTTGGCACTGGAACAGCCGACTCCAATTTAAAAAAAAAAAAAAACACACAAACACAAAGCCAGAGGGTTGTGCTTGAAAATGATCTACTTTGTTAGTGAAGAGTTGCTGAGTAGAAAAAGTACAAGCTACACACTTTCTGTGAAGCTTTAGGAACTCTTTAAACAAAGTGTAAGGCTTTTATGTTACTTTAACACGGATAAAGCACAAACAGTGTCTATCCAGCCACACCTTCACTGCCTTGCAGGCGTTCGCACATTTTGTCCTGTTTCAAACACAAACCTCAACATACTTCACTCAGGCTTTCTGTGATAGAACAACATAATCCTCCGTAAGTGGAACGATCAGTAGACACGGTTTTGAAACTTCTGAAAGTATGGGATGCATTTCTGTGTTCAGCTCCCTTTTGTACTGATAGCCTCACATATCATGCATTGCTTCCCCGTCCTCCGCCTTAGAGATAAGGGAGCTCAGTGTAGAGCTGCTTCGTCTCTGCACCAAGCATAGCATGGTGCTGTGGGGCTGGTGTGCATAACTTGAAATATGCATAATTTTTAATTTATGCATTTTACACGAGGGCCAGAAAGTTGTGTATTCGTCTCATATGAAAACACCTTCTTTCATGTTTTGGTGTGAAATAAGCACACCAACACCAGAACAAAGGCAAAAGATGTGTAAGAAGTTGCTGTCTTTAGTTAGTGAGAGTATTGTTATCTACAGGGAAATGTATCCTGAAAAGCCACTCTGAGTGGAAGAAGCCATTACTTCAGAAGCAACACAAGAAGCTGGATTAAAGTTTGCCAATGTGCTCAGGCATAAATTATTTTCTTTGGGTGCACCATCATGCAACTTTTGATTCAACTTACACAGTTCAAAAAAAATTCTACCTCGTATTAGTGAAATATTTGTAAACTTCTGAATTTGAAGAAAGTTTTATACTGCAAAACCACAAATTCTTACCAAGTATTTTTGGTCTGGTTTGCAGTTCAGTTACCTTAGCATATGAGAAATAAGACAAAACTAACTTACTAGTAACTTTTAAGCAAGATGTAGAAGCTTTTGTAAGTCAATAATTTCTTAATATTGATGAAAAAGTATTAGTTCTAAATGTCTTGTTATGAGTGAAATAATCTGCCTGTGGAACTGGCACTTTTTTCAATGTTAAGAAATTATTTACTTAAAACAAGCTCTGAAATCTTTTTAAAAAGTTTCTAGCAAGTTAGTTTATTATTTTTCAGGTGTGCAAACATACTTGGTAAAATTTTGCAGAATAAAAGTAAAAAAAAAAATCTTCCTATTTTAGCATTTACCAAAAAACATAAAATATTAAATGTGTTCTAAATGTCTTGATTTATAACAGGAACATTTTGGCCTAATTATATTTGTCTGTATATTAGATATGTTTTTTATGTGGGGTCATGAAGTAAAGTAAAGAGTACATGAAATAAAAAAGTTATTATGGTTGAAAGAAGGTTTATTCTTTGGTGACATGGTGGATATAATATGTTATACATCTTCCTCCACTTTCTATTCCCAGCTTGCTTTAGTTTTTTTTTCTGTAAAATGACAGCCAGGCAGGCTAGGCTCAGTCTGATCGCTGCCAGAAGCCAACCAAAAACCTCAGTTCCACACAAAACCTTTACCTCAAGCTCCAGTGCCACTTAGCTGGCAGAAAGACATTTAAAGGATCAAGTCAGGTAACTGAGAGGTGAGGGCTCTTCCTCTGGACCCTCAATAAGTCTTGGCTAAATATCTTTCTTATCTTTTGCTCCCTCCTCTCAATTCCTGATGTTCAGTTTCTGTTCTGTATCGCATCCTGTCCTCCTCTAGCTGTCCCGGTGTCTCTTTATGAAAATGTATATCCAAGGATTTATTTCTTTTAAAGCTGTGCCAGAATTGGATCTTCTGCGCAGGAGGAAGCTTTAAAGGCAGTGCTGTTGTGGGAGTGTGTGGGGTGTTTAAATTAGGATGCAGTAAAATATTTAGTGCTTTTTGGCAGCAACAGACATAAAAAAAGTGCCATTCTTTTGTAGTGCTTGAAATAAAATGTCGGTGCTGGATGCCACCTTTTCCATTCTTTTGTTGGAATGTGGAACTGAAGGACCGACTTTTCCATGCCGGCGTTTAACTTCCTGTGTCGTGCCAATGCTGCAGGTCAAAAAACTGATCAGTTCATCCTTTAAGAATCACAGTTAGACAAAACTGTGATTTGTTAAAGGCATCAAAGTCAACCGTATCCCACATCTAACTGCTTAATAGGGTTAATGTCATCAGTCCAGGACTTTAGATTAAGTGAGGCGAAGACTCTTGAAATGCTGAGGAACCAAGTTTATTAACAGACCAGCTGGTTCCAGCTTCATCTTTTTATATGGGTTAGTACAGGGAGAACGGTGAGAAATGAAGCATAATTTCTGACAGGGATCCAAACTACAGTTCTTATTCTCTTACTCCCTCTGCAGATACATTTGGAAAATGCATCTGAAACTTTTAGCCTCATTGAATAAGCAGGTCTGGCTTTTAGAACTGAAAATCAACCATATGATTATAATAACCTTACAATATTAGACTTATATGCTGCTGCAGTAAACCTTTTCACACATGACTGTGTTCTCTTTGATCATCTGATTTTTTCAGGCCTTCTTTGAACAATAATTAATTGGGTTGTCTCAGTTCTCCAGGGCGCTGTGTTATATGCGTGCTTTGTCTGTTTGTGTTATGGTACGAGGTAAGAGTGGAGCACCTCACCAGGATCTTGTTGCACTCTTTTGCTATCTTCTTTGATTAAGTGAAGGAACAGAAGTAAAGTCACTTGCATATGCATCCCTTTGAACATTTTCACACTCTGTCACATTACAACCACAAACTCCAGTGCTTGTATGTTATTTAAATTTCAGGAAAGAGATCATCACAATGTAATTCACAATTTGAAAGTAGAAGAAAAAGTGCACATTATATTTAAAGAACTAAAAATAAATACATTTGAAAAGTGTGGCATGCATGTCTATTCTATTCCCCATGATTGAGGGCTTGCAGATCAAAGGGTATTTCTCTACTTTGCATTTCTAGAAACTAAACTTTTTGCCTACTTGTCTTTGCAAAAAAGCTGAAACTGAGTCAGATTGGAATCAGTGTTGCAATAATTTGCACAGCATTTTAAGTCACATTTTGGTCTGAACTTTGGCTAGGACATTCTGAAACATGAATATCCTTTCATCTAAATCATTCCAGTGTAGTTCTGGCTGCATGTTTAGGTTTATTGACATGCAAATTCCATCTGACCAGATGCTAATGTAAGATGTGATGTTGCTTTAAAAGATTTTAAAAAACATGTATCTTCTTCCTTCCACTTCACACTTTGTGTTATTCTGTTACATGGCTTCCAATAAATCCAGTTGTAATGTGACAAAATAGCTCAAAGGGTGTGAATACTTAAGCCAAGAACAAAATATTTAACTAGTCTTGATGGGTCTCCGTCACATGGCTGATCACCTGCAGCAAATGAAAACATTTAAGCACCAATTAAGCATGTTTTGAACTTTTATGGATTCACTTTTAAATGTTAAATTGAGGTCTGCTGTTTCAGCACTTCATTTTGCTTCCCTTGAATCTCTTTCTTGTTGCAGATATTTAGCCTTATGCCCAGTTTTCCAGGTCCCCACTGTGAAGCTCCATTCCTAAACAACTAAGTCTTAATAAGATCAGAACATTGCACAGCTATTAGCCATTAACATTCCCTGCTGTTTTTCTCATTGCCACTACAGGCTTTAGCAAAGGAAACATCAGTTATTCTGTTGCTATAAAATCCTCAGCTGTAGCACTGATTTAATGCTCATGTCTGTCTGCATGTTTATGGGTTTGTACCACATTTCAAAAGGAACTCCAGTTATTTAGGTGCATATAAACAAATTCTTCCACATTACAAAATGCAAACTAACATATTTATTTATTTATTTATGTGAATTTGGGGAGCAAGTCATCAGACAGGAAAGGAAAGAGTCATTCGATGGTGTAATATTCCAGCTCATACATGACAACACAGATACCTTATAAGTAAAATAAACACATCTCACATTGTTGTCAAAGAGATGAACAATAAAGTCGTAAAACAAATAATAGAAACAAAGGATTAAGAAATGGTCTGACTACGTTCTATAGACACAAATTTAAAAGAAAAGATTTCATCTCTTTGCTCTTTTTCAGGGGGCTACAACATCAACGATGTCATGTTTTACTGGACCCGAGGAAATGAGTCTGTCAGTGGTTTAGACACCCTCCAACTGGCTCAGTACACCGTAGAGGACCACTACACATCTGTCTCAGAAGCTGTCTATGAAACGGGTAAGAATGAAGACTAAATATTTGACTAATGTTTGAGTGGCTTAAAAGAAGTGCCTTATCTTTGAATATTTAGAATTATGCCATTTAGGTAAGTTTATGCCACTTCTGCTAAACTCAACTGTGCTGAAAATTGGCATCTACATTCTTCCTTTATTGCTATTTCTTAATTTTTCTCTCTTCCCTTGAAGGCCATTACCCGAGGCTGGTTTTCCACTTCCAGCTGAAAAGGAGCATTCTCTATTTCATCCTGGAGACTTACGTCCCCTCCAGCCTGCTGGTGGTCCTCTCCTGGGTGTCCTTCTGGATTTCCTTATCCTCTGTTCCAGCTCGAATTTGCATAGGTATTTGCTAGTGCATCAAATCTGACTCAAGAATATTTTTCTATTATATCTGTCATTTTTTCCAAAACATTGGAGAAGATGACTTTATTCTCAAAAAATCTTTCATGAGATTTTGAACTGTTGTTTTAATTAAAAACTAACTTATGACAAAAAATGTGATGAAGAACTTCTTTGAACCCCCACCACTCAGGAGTTTGTGAATCACATTGCAGTTTAAGTGGCCTTTGATTCTAGACATACAACTTTTTTTTAACTCGGGGTATTGCAGCTGCTCTGTACTCTCTTCAGACAGTTCACAGCCCATCTGGAATGAGTGAAAGACAGTGGCTGAGTGGATGAATTTCAGATGCAGTCAGGTCAACTCTTGGTTTAAGTTTGATCTCAAAAATCTCTCTAAATTGATTTTGTTTGAGCTAAGCATTGCAACCCTGAAACCCACCTGACTGCACTCATTCTAACCTTTAGAAGCTGACAGAATATTAAACATCGAAGCACGTGACAGTTAGCTGAATTTTTCATGATGTCTGTATTTGGACCTCGTTCCCTGTGTTATATTTTAGAGAATCTCATTTGATTTCTGTTACTGTAGTCATGTTATTTGAATTTTTATGGCCATGTAAAAAATAAACTTTACACAGGGTATATTTTTTACTGAACGTGATCCAGATGAACAGCTGAAGGTTGGGGAAGTGGGATGGGGTCCAGTTTTCATCAAGCCAGTTTTCAATCCATCTCGCTTGTTTGCTATAATGAGCTAAATTATCTGTTTAATGTTTCATCCACTGACCACCTTCATTCTCTTCAACACTTTGCAAATTGTCCAATTTGCAGAGTTTAGAAAATTAAACAATAATTACCATAATCCTTCCATGATTGAGTGTTGACTAGACACTATGGAATATCTCTATGCGATCATGAGAAAATGTCTTGGAACTGCTAAACAGATGCGTTTTGTAGATGCCATCGCTTTCCGCCACTCTGTCATAAACATTTCATCAGCATAAATAGATAATTAAAATTTAAAAATTAAACTTTTATGAATGAATTTGAGTTTACTTATTCAGGAACATTAACTGCATAAAGCCGCAATGTACCAGATTTAGCCCCTGGCTTTTTTTCTTACATTTGACTTTATACATTTATTGCATATTTTAAAAAGAGAAACCACACACCAGTAGATTCCGCCTTTCCAGGAATTTTTGTTCCTGAAACTCAAATTCTAGAGCAAACCAGAAAAAAAAAAAACATTGCGTAGACATTTTTCTAAACAAATCTATACTCGGTGCTTTTAGAATAAATCTATATGGTAATAAATGTGGAAAGAGTAAGGACAGTTAACACTTTCAGATGTGATACTAAGTGGTTTTCAGAAATGTCCAGACCAACTTTTTAGTCATTAAAAGAGAATTTATTTATTTTTTGGCTGTTAGAATCGATCATTGAACAACAACATGTTTGTAACATATCTCTATAGACCAAAGCTGATTTTATTGTTTGACAGGAGTGACCACAGTCCTGACTATGACCACCCTGATGATGGGAGCCCGGACATCGCTGCCCAATGCCAACTGCTTCATCAAGGCCATTGATGTCTACTTGGGAATCTGCTTCAGCTTCATCTTTGGAGCGCTTATTGAGTACGCCGTGGCCCACTTCTGCACTCTAACTCATGCTGATGCTCACATGTTGATGGTGAGACTCTGCTATGTATTTAAAAACATTGTTGTTAATGTTCAGTATCATACAACACCATCTACAATTATTGGCACTCCTGGAAAAGAAACTAAAGAAAAAGACTTTTAATTTCAAGTATTTAAACAGTGGTGAAAAAGATATCTCATATTAAATAATAATTGGGACAAAATTAAAATAGCAATAACTTATGGAGCGTTTGCTGTTTCTTTTTGCTCAATCTTTCGACATCGTCCAGACTGGTGGGTTCTCACTTATGCTCTTGTATTTTCAGCTCACCATCATCTCAGGCGGCTGAGATGATGGTGGAAAAATCGTAATTGGTGATTGGCCCAACTGGACGGTGATTTGCTCAGAAACTATCTGAATCTGACTTTACCAAGGCATTTAGGAAGCTCAGGAGATATTCTTTTTGTTGTATGTTTGAAAGGTTAAACGTTTTTTATACATCTTGTATAAATGTGAAAGACGGTGTGGCTCTCATCATCCTAGTCATTCTGTTTGCCATAATGATTATCATCTTTGTTATAATAATCGTATTTATGAACCGTCCAACCGCTTATCAAGTTTCTAATCCGTTTTGTGTTTCCATCTGACCTTTGTTTTGCAGTACGGCCACCAAATGCACGACATGGACGACGAAATGAACGGCATCGTCACCACCATTTCCACTCACTCCAACAGAGCCAAGAGACGCAAGGAGCCCGCCGTCACTTCCCCGCCGGCTCCTTCCTCGGCAGAACTCAGCGTCAGCCCCTCCAGTCCTTCAGGCAGTGAGCCCAAGCCTGAAGTGTCCCCTCCAGAACCCACCAACTGGTGCCTCACCACTCTTGCCACACTGCGCAAAATCCTCCGCTTTATAAGCTGCTGTCACATCGAGAACCCCCACCACATAGACAACTATTCCAGAGTTACCTTCCCCCTTTCTTTCGTCATTGTCAACCTACTCTACTGGACATATTATCTGTACTTCTAGTATTGGCTGTAGGGCGGCAGTGTGTCTCTGAGAGTGTAAGGCAAAGAGTGTATGTAGACAAGAAGTGTATTTTACTGTATGTATGTACAGAAAGCATTAACAAGGTGTGTTCTGAGATGAGTTTATACCGTTTCTACATTTGGTTTCATAAGCAAAGTAGCAAACTCAAATGAGACCATTGGTTTTATTTATCTATCTATTTATTTATTTATTTAAAAAGGTAGAATTGCAGCTTCATTTTGAATAGCAAAACAGGTGCATCTCAATAAATTAGAATATTATTGATAGTTGAAAAAGCAGTCCGGTGAAAACTATCCCCATTTACAATATAAATGCTCAATAATTGGTTGCTGCTCTTCTGAATGAACTGCTGCATCAGTGTGGCCCGGCATGGAAGCTCGTTCCCTTAACGGCGGCCTTCAACTACTCTGCATTGTTGGCTCTGGTGTCGTTTGTCTTCTTCTTGACAACACTTCAGAAATCCTGTATTAGGATTACCTTAGGATAGTTTGCTGGAAAATCAAGCACTGCTGGAAATCTAAATGAGGATCTCCATATTGTTTGTCAACAGAGGGAAGCATAAAGTGCTCTAAATGTTGATTGTTGCGCTGACGTTAGGCTTGCTAAAACAGGGTGGAACAACACCAGCAGATGCTATTTCTTCCAAAATCAGTGGAAATTTCCCGTCAGTTTTATGAAGAGCTCCGCTAAAAAAAAAAAGGCCGCACCTTTACTTTTTTCCTTCCACACAACTTTCCAGTTTGTTATTATCAACCAGCTTGATAATAACAAATTTTTATTTATTGCAAATTAGATGTCTTTGCCTTGATTTTCAAGGCTGATATTTGTAGATTTTAGCTATGTTTTCTGTCATTGGTCCGATGTAATATTCAAATTTCTGAGACATTAAATTTGGAGTTTTCATTAGCTGTAATCAAAATGAACGGAAAGGACTAGAAATATACCACTGCATGTAGTAACATTATATTATGTACAGGTTTTTAATGATATTTTAATTTACTTAGATTCAACTGTATACTTTTCATTCCTGTTTTTCTAAATAAATCAGTTATTTTGCTAAAAAGAAAATGGCCAGCTTTAATCAGAGAACATGGGGTCAGTTTTAGGAACAGTTTTACCAATCCAAAAGTTAAAAAAAAAGGGTATTGCATTCTTTTTAGTTGAGATATATTCATTTTAAGATGGAGCTGCGATTTAAGGCTTTGTGACAGATTTCACAAGGGCTGTTATGTGAGAGCAAATTCCCAAAGCACTTTGATTTTCTGCTGTGATGGACTGATCATCGATATTTTATAACTACATCTTCTTTTTTTCTGCAACATTTAGGAGGAAGTAGAGAAAAAAACAAATGGCAGTTGTGAGGTGAAAAAGACCCCCCATCATAGAGTGTGTTAAAAAGAAAAAACCTCTAAACCGTTCTCCAAATGGATGATCGCTCCTGCCAGAGCTGGAAAAATCTTCTTCTCTGTCACTCTGTGACTTGCTTTGTTCAGCTAAGCAGTAAGGTTCTGTTTGCTTGCATTTTATTGTTTTTTATTGAGAGTATGACTATATATATAGTGGCCTTTAATCATTTATAAACCAATTTTATTACACTAATCATCATACAACTCTGAAGCCCCCTGTATCCACTCCCTATTAAGAAATTGCACTTTCTGAATTTTATGAATACAGTACTTATTATTAAATAACATAAAAAGAAACTGTAAGAAATGGTCCATCCTAAAATATCAGAGGAATAAAGAAATTATATAGTGTATAAATGTGCCAAACTGAAACAAGACATCAACTTCATTTACAAATGAAGGATTTTTCTGGATTTTCTTTCAGATTCTGTCTCTCACAATACAGACCTCTCCATTCTTTTAAAGCAGAAGAACTTTAAAAAATGGAGGCGTCTCAAATACTTTTCCTCCCACTATATATATCAAACCATTTCCGAAGTAATAGCTAATCATCATTTTTAGGGATATTTAATTATCATAGAACATATATTATTGTCAACACTGCCTGCTCATGCGATGCTGTGGTAAATTACAATCTTGTCTCCTGAGACTCGCCTTAAATTGAACTAAATTTCCCCACTGAGGGGGAAAAGGAAACATTATTCTCTTCTTAATCAATTCTGTGGTATGAAATACACCTAACAAAGACAGAAAAACAAACCATTATCACCATATCATAAACTCTGGATGTAGATAGTGAAGCTTTTGCTTATTCACACTGTGGTGTCGATGCCCACAGAGCAGGGTAACAGATTAGACATGTGGATGTGCAGGACTGCCACACTTTAAAGTACAGTGAGATAGTGAGGGGCTGCACAGTGGCGCAGTTGGTAGAGCTGTTGCCTTGCAGCAAGAAGGTTCTGGGTTTGATTCCCGGCCCTGGGTCTTTCTGCACGGAGTTTGCATGTTCTCCCTGTGCATGCGTGGGTTCTCCGGCTTCCTCCCACAGTCCAAAAACATGACTGTCAGGTTGATTGGCCTCTCCAAATTGTCCCTAGGTGTGAGTG